>PVKP010008308.1:0-73130 GCA_004027715.1 Plecturocebus donacophilus
AAATTATTCTAATTAGAGTTTTATAATGCTGGAAATTAAACCTATATTAAACTGATTTTAATTTTTCCTTTTTTTTTTTTTTTTTTTCTGAACTAGGTCCTTTTTGATTTTGCTTGAGCTTACTCTCCTGCAGTTGATCTCATTCCTGTTGGCTAAACATTAAGTCCCATGACAACATTAAGTTAATGCACCTATGGTGTAGGCATCATTTATAGTATCAGGACAGTATTATAGAAAAGAAAACCTTACCTGTACATTAGATGACCTAATTTCTTTTCTTCCATTCCTAGAAACACCATAATGTTCCTAAATAATGATTTTATAGTCATTGTCACACCCTTGGCTTATTTTGCACTAAAGAGCATAGTTGAGTTTTTGGAAGGTACAGGATTTAAAAATTTGGTCTGTAATATACATGCATATATATATATATATATATATATATATATATATATTGCAGTTAATGAAGCAGGATATTATTGGTGCATAAGATGAATGTTTATTGTGGAACAGCAGTATTTCAAGTATAATTATTTTTAATTGGTTTAATTTTGGATATTTTTCTGTACTATAAGTTGATAATGGTTTTTTGAAGTTCATTTAATAAAGGGTGATTCATTTTACCCTTTTATCATACCAGTAGGACTTTTAATGTTAAATCAGTATGTTGAGTTAGATAAATGTTTGTAATAGTATTTAAATAATGAAATATTGACCAGCTAGTTTATACCAAATGTTTTTGCAGTCCAGTGGTGCATGTTTCTGCTGATTTGTTGCTTAATACAGCTTCAAAAAAAAAAAAAAGCAAATATGAATTCACTGTTTTTTTAATCTTTTCTTCATGGGCTACCCCTTAGAACCAAATTTAAAAGAAGCTTCTTTGTAGAGCAAAAGAAATCAGAGGTTCTCTTTTTTATAATCAAAACCCCAAGAAACAGTAGATATCCAATAATTTATTCTGGTAAGATCTCTGAAATATTGTGTCAGTAAAGGAAAGTTCATGCTGACTGACAAAACTATCAGGATTTGCAGTGCAGTGAATGCTGAAATAATCTTTAACCAGCAGTATAGTATCATCAAGATTTCCAGTGTTAGAACATTATGTTAAAATGTGATTATTGTTTTAATGCTTTGTCTCTTTGAATTAAATTTATGTCCATAAAGATGTGCAGCATAATTGTTCATGTATTTATTTACAGACTACAATTTCCGTCGCAGCTCAATAAATAGTCTTTCCCCTGTTAGTGCTACTTTCTCTTCTGGGACTACCAGCATGCCTGTTTATACTTCAAGGCCTTGTTCTTATCCAAGCTATCCCTTGTCACCAACAGTATCACTTGCTAATGGCAGCCATATTGGACAACGACTATATAGCTCCAATCAGGCCTCATTCTTCTGAAGAAAATATTGTAAACAGTATGAAAATTTGTGTAAATTTGTAGTATAAAAACTTGCAAATTAAAATACTGTTTCATTTTAGAATCGGGTTTGCACATTTGGTTTTAAAAATATATTTATTCAAAAGTACCTAAACAGCTGTAATTCAGAGGAACATGGAGTTGTAGAATATATTAAAATGCAAAGTTTAAAAAGTTAGTGGTTTCTTGATAAAAGTACAGCGAACTACTATTCTTTTTAAACTTTTGGGATTTTCTTCTAATTCCTAAGTGGGTAATAGAACCTAGTCATTTAAGTTAATTTTTTGCATAATTTGCTAAATAGCATTTCACAAATATTAAAGCACTTGAAGACAATGCTTATAGTAGATTTGATTACCAAGGATCACTATCTGTATTGGAGATTAGAACAATTATATGACCAGAAGCATCTAACCATTATGTAAAAAGAAATGATGAGACAAAAAGATTAAGATACAAATTTTGTGCAGTATTAAAGAAAAAGCAGTCTACCATTGTGATCCTTGAAAATAACTGTAGATATTTTCGTTGTTAGACACAAATTATAATTTTACTGTTAATGTATTTAAGGATTTTATAGTTATACTTCATTTGTGTTTTTTGGTATTCTTTGTATTGTTTTAATAACAAGTGTTATGGGTTTTTAATGTTGAAATCATGTGTTAATTTTTGTACTTGAATTCAATTTTTTGACATTAAATATATGATGCTTCTAATAATCGTGTTTTCTTTTTATTAGAATGATAAAAACTTTAGCTTTCACAGTCACTTTGAGCTTTTCTTGAGAACATTTCACTTACTAGTTATACAGTAATAGGCTCAGTGCCTTCCTGAGACTCAAGTGAAGGATGATGAAGAAAGAAAATTTTTTTATATACCCAAAGGAATGTAAATCATTCTGCTTTAAAGGCATATGCACACATATGTTTCTTGCAGCACTATTTGCAATAGCAAATACATGAAACCAACCCAAATGCCCATCAATGATAGACTGGATAAAGAAAATGTGATACGTATACACTATGGAATACTGTGCAGCTATAAAAACAAATGAGATCATGTCCTTTGCAGGGACATGGATGAAGCTGGAGGCCATCATCCTCAGCAAACTAACACAGGAATAGGAAACCACCACATGTTCTGGCTCATAAGTGGGAGCTGAACGTTGAGAATACATGGACACAGAGGGAAACACACACTAGGGCCTTTTAGGGGTTGGTGAGTGAGGGGAGGGAACTTACTGGACAGGTCAGTAAGTGCCGCAAACCACCATGGCACACGTATACCTATGTAAACTGCACATTGTGCAAATGTGTCCCATTTTAATTTTTTTGGAAGAAATGATTGTTTTGTAAATCTAACATTATTTTCAGGGTCTAATAGAAATACTTTGCTAATAAACCCACTGAAGTTTCCTCCTTTCACTTGTGAATAATGAGTTCAAGTCATTTTGGCTTAAATATTTTGGTATACATTTTAATGACTTCTAATGATTATTTTTATAATATCTGAGACAACTCAGCAAACCTTACCTTTGTTAATCAACTAATTGTGCAGCTGTATGGGGCATAGGATTTGTAAACATGAGTGTTTCTTTTGTTGGTGACTGTGGTAATAACCTTGGAATACAGAGGTTACTCAGACTCCAAGGAAGAAGAAAAAGAGACACATTTGTTTTTCATAGAAATACTTGAAATAGCCCATCACAATAATTGCAAATTTCCACATAGCTTTTTCACTTTCAAGAAAAACAATTGAGCTTACCAACCACACATTGCATTTGGTGATCCATGGTGATTTGACAAGAAGCATATAAGCTTTGTTAGTCAAATCCCACTCCATTAAGAAATAGCTCTTTGAACTTGGACACAGTTTTTAATGTTAGCCATACTTTTCACTTCTGTAAAGTGGTAATACACATTCCTTTTAATGTTAACAGTAAAACTCCTGGCAAATGGAAGACATTCAGATGGTGTGTGTGATACAACATGGGTATAGTTATATGAAGAGCATAGTATTTTGTAGTTTTTCATCCCTACTCCATTTAACTGGAAATACAGAAATCAGTACATTGATGTGAAACACTATCCCTTTCTGTGATGTTCTGGATGAGCAGGTAATCTTTATATGGAATACAATTTTATTTGAGTTGTGAACATAGCTACTAATTATTTGCTGCTTTAATTCTTACAGAATAGGCTGTATAAGGCATTTGCTCCCAATGAGGGCTTCCTTGGATGATCACAAGCTATTGATAAGTCTTAGCCATCTGATAGATCTCATTAGTCAGGGGAACAGTTCTAAAGACAGACTTTATCAAATTTTGTATGCAACATTGTGCAAAGAACCATGGCTGAAATGTGGAAGTTTATGACCTATGATGATGGAGCTAGGACCTGTCTTGCTTAAAATCCCTTGTAAGCAGAAAGATTAGAAGGTATGCAGAAAGTTAATTAACCCTATCATTCTTCCCTAGTTTGTTTTATGATTTTAGGGAGGGAAAGACTTCTTTATGACTTAAAATGCAGAAAGTATAATAGAAAAAATTGCTAAATTCAATTTAAAAAGAAAAGTCTGCATGGCAAGGAAGTAACAGAAACGTCAAATGATAAATGAACAATACTCGCGTGTTGTTTTACAAAGGACCGACCTCTTAATATTTCTAGATATCAGAAAAAGTAACCTCCCATGAAAAAGGATGAAATGTCTGAATAGGCAGATGACAAATGGCTCTCAAACCTATTAAAATGATGGCTTATGTCATGCTAAATGCAGATTAACAGTTCAGATTGGCAGAAATTCATAGTTTGATAAACTTTTGGCAAGCCTCTAACGAAACAAGTACTCTCATATATTGTCATTGGGATTAAAAAATGATATTCATATAGGAAGCAACTTGACAGCTATTGTCCAAAATTCCAAACCTTTTGATCCAGCAGTTCTGGGATATACTTGGATGTGTGTATGGAAAAATGATATATGTATAAAGCTATCCGTCATTAGAGGACTGGTTAAGAATAAATTTATCATTACATACTAAGAAACTATACAAAAGAGAATTACTCTTTATTCCTGATAGAGGAAGAGAATGTAAAGTGAAAAACAGCAAGGGTTATTTAGCAATGTGTGTATAATGCAGTGTTATGTTTTGGTAAAGAGGAAAAGAACATTTGTATGTGCTTATATTTGCATACAGAATTCTGGAAGGATATGCAGAAAACAATTAGAGAAGTAGATAAGATCACACTGTGATGTCTCTTACTTTCAGGGAGTGTAATGAATAATAATTTTAAGTAAAAAGACACATAATTGTTCTCAGAAACAAAGATCTAGTTCTAGTGAACAATAATCTGAACACATTAGGAAAAGCTGCACTGGATCTCTTTACTGACTGAGAGAAGTTAGTGGATTTCACGTAGAAACCCAGGGCAAAAACTTTCAGATAATAAACAGCACTACAAACAGCTATCAACTTCACTGCTTTTGAGTCAGTGAGTCCAATATACCTGAAACATCTTTCACTAGCTAAGATGTCTGTGGTTATGAAGCATGTTCAATCTGGTAGGAAAATCACAGTGAAGGCCTCTAGGATTTGATGCAAAGCTGTGTTGTCTTAGGCAAAGAATTAGTCTGCTTTTGAGAAATAACTGTTAGCCAGTTATTTAGCCTTAATAGATATTATGGGATATGAAGTACATTGAGTTGCCCATATGAATTTGGCGTTATTTGATCACCAAATTTATAAAGTTGAGCATGTCCAACAGCACTGCTACAAAGTGAAAATAGTATGTGGTGACAGTCTAGAGGCTTCTTCCTGCCACACTACTATCTTTTAGTGTGTTATATCATGGAATGTACCTAAGATGAGTTGGCTGAGGAAGAAAACTTTAGAGCCTAGTATCCTAAGGATAATGGAAGTCCCCAAAATCTCTTTACATATCCTGTACAAACTATATAGAAAAATAACAAAAGACAAATGAAACCGCACATGATCCACGCCGTCAGCATAACCACAGAACTCTACAACTTTCAAATTACCTGTTAATAAAAATAAATATAGATGGACATCAAATTCCGGCAATTATGTTTTTAGCTCTTGCCATAAGCCTTTGGAAGAGAAGGTGTTTTGAGGGGCCGGAAAATGACACGAGAGAAAATAGGAGAGCAGAGGTCCTGAGGGCGAGCTAACAATGACTATCCCAGGTGTGAAAATACTGTAAGAATACCCTAGTATATAAAAGTATTGACTAATGGAAAATGACTTAAAATCACGTAGACTTGAGACGGCAGTTTTGGAAAAGCATTACTTCTGGGAGAAAAGAGTTGAACTGGGAGGTGCCCTTTTGTTGTGGGCGATGAAAGGGAAAAAAGCAAAAGGGAAATTCAGAACCCTGCAAGACAAATGAGGACCAAAAGAGCATGGGTAAAATCAACAAGATGGCAGAATAGGAATCCCTAGACCTTTCTTCCCTCACAGACATGTGTATTTAGTAATACATGCACCAAATTGAAGCCCAATACAAAGATTTGTGGCACTATCACCAGAACCCCTACCCCCAGCATGATGTGGCCTAATTGGGAGGAAATTCACAACTCCTGTTTTCTTCCTGGAGAGGGAAAGGAGTAGAATGTAGGTCCAATGTTTTGACTTTCAGTGAGATTTATCGGAGGGGCCAGTATTTATCATGCTGGAATGCAAACACTGACAGGAATATGACCTACCCTGTGGTGGTGGGGGTAGTCTCTGAAAGCAAAGTACATCAAAGTCTGTGGTCCCACAGAACTAAGTGGAGCTTCAGTACTAAGGCTTATAGCACCAGAGTTGCCACAGTATGGCAGACAGACATCAGGGTAGAAACTGACAAACCTCTTCAATTAGGAGATTACACTCACAAGACCAGAGAGGGCACATTTTCAGAAAAGACTTGAGATATCCATAAGTTACAGCTGGATGGAGTGAAGAAAGTTCTTGTTGTATGATCCTAGATCATAAAATGTGGGAGAGGTGGCTGATTCTTCACGTGGCAAAAATCCCAATAAAAAATAAGACATACAAAGAAACATGACACATTTAAATGAAAAAATATGCAGAAACCAACCCTCCATAAATGTAGAAATATTAATTACCAAAGAAGTAAAAATTGCCATTATAAGAATGTTCATTATAAGGATGTTCGTTTAGACAACTAAATGAAATCAGGAAAACTACACAAACAAAATGAAAGTATCAACAAAGAGAAAGTATGAAGAACCAAACAAATTTTGGGACTGAAAAAAATACAATAGCTGAATTGAAAAATATACTAGAGGGAATCAACAGCAGACTTAACCAAGCACAAGAAAGCATCAGCAAATTTTCAAGGCAGTACTTTTAATATTACCAAAGCAAAGAAGCCAAAAGAAAAAAATGACAGGATAAAAGTGAAATGGTAGAAACATACATTTCATACAATTAAGAATATAGGAAGAGTAGGGATGGCCATACTTACATCAGAACATGTAGACTTTAAGACAAAAACTGTCACAAAAGTCAAAAAAAAAATAATATATATGTATCTTACATTAGATCTGTCAAATATATGAGGAAAATACAGAACTTAAGAGAGAAATAGGAACACAACTGTTTTTGGATACTTCAGTATCCCACTTTCAGTTGTAGACAAAACGGGTAGAAAAGCAACAAGGAAACAGAAAACTTGAACACTGTAGACCAATTGGAACTAAAAGAGATGTACAGAACACTTTGCCCAGCAGTGGTACAATGCTTATTCTCAAATGCAGATGGAGCATCCTTCAATATAGACTAATGTTTGGCCATAAAACAAGACAACAGATTTAAAAATATTGAAATTATGCGAAGTGTCCTCTCCTACCACAACAGAATGAAACCAGCAATCAATAGTAGAAGGAAAACATGAACATTCACAAATATGTGGATATTAAACAATATACTCTTAAGCAACCAATGGGCCAAAGAAGAAATCACAAAATTTAGAAAGTGTCTAGAGCCAAACCAAAACAAATTATACCAAAAGTTATGGGATGCAGCAAAATTAGTACTAAAAGGGAACTTTATAGTGATAAATGCTTAAATAAAAAAAAGATCTCAAATCAACAACTTAACCTTACACCTCAGGAATTAGAAAAAGAAAACTAAATAAAACCCAAGGTTAGCAAAAGGAAGAAAATAAAGACTAGAGTAGAAATAATAGACAATAGAAAAGAGAAAAAAAATTAGTTAAACCAAGAGTTCATTTTTGGAGAGATCAAGAAAATTGACAAACCCTTAGCTAGACTAAGAAAAAAAGAGGAGTGAATTAGATAAAATTAGAAATAAAAAAGGGAAAACTACAACTGATGTCACGTAAATAAAAATAATTATGAAAGACTAAGTACTGTGAACAATTGTACACCAACAAATTGGCTAAACTAGATGAAATGGATAATTTTTAGAAACAAAATCTACCAAGAGTGAGTCATGAATAAATTAAAAATCTGAACAGACCTATAACTAGTAAGGAGAATGAGGCAGTAATCAAAAACCTCTCAAAAAGAAAAGCTCAGGTCCAGATGGCTTTACTGAAGGATTCTATTAAACATTTAAAGAAAAGTTAGGGCTGGGCATGGTGGCTCATGTCTGTAATTCCAGAACTTTGGGAGTTTGAGGCGGGAGGATCACTTGAGCCCAGGAGTTTGAGAGCAGCCTGAGCGATATGGTGAGACCTTCATCTCTACAAAACAAAACAAACAAAAAAATAAATATTAGCCAGGTGTGGTGGCACCTGTGCCTGTGGTTCTAGCTACTTAGGAGGCTGATAAGGGAGAACTGCTTGAGCTTGATAGATTGAGGCTACAGTGAGCTGTGATCATGCCATCGCAACCTGGGTGACAGAGTGAGACACTGCCTTTAAAAAGTTTTAAAGAAAAATTAACAGTAATCCTCACATTCTTTGGAAGAATTAAAGAGGCAAGAAGTTCAAACTAATTTTATGAGGCCAAAATTACCCTTGTACCAAAACCATCAAAGACACCAAGGAAACTATGGAACAATATCCTTATTGAATACTGATGCAAAAATTCTAAACAAAATACCAGCAAACTGAATTCAACAGCACATTAAAAAAGGGATCATACACTATGACCAAGAAGGAATTATATCTGGAATGCAAGGATAGATTATGTGACAAAATTCATCATCTTTTCATGAAAAAAGAAGACAATCAACTAGGAATAGAGGAAACTACCTCAACATAATGAAAAACACATATGAAAAGTCCACAACTAACATCACACTTAACAATGAAAGTCTGAAAACTTTTTGTCTAAGTTCAGGAAAAAGGCAAGAATGTCCACTCTCACAGCATCTATTTAACATGGTACTGGAAGTTCTAGTCAGAACAATTAAGCAAGAAAAAAAATTAAAAGGCATCAAAATTAGAAAGACAAAGTACAATTAACTCTTTTGGCAGATGACATGATTTTATATCTACAAAACTCTAAAAGTTTCACAAAAATACGATGACAATATAGTATAGTTGAAAATAGAAAATCAACACAAAATCAGTAGGTTTTCATAAGCTAACAATGACAAATCTGAAAAAGAAATTAAGAAAATAATTTTATTTGCTAAAGCATCAAATAGAATACAATGCTTAGGAATAAACTTAAACAGGTAAAAAAACTTGTACACTGAAAATTACAAAACATTGCTAAAAGAAATCAACGAAAGTACAAATGGAAAAACATCCCATGCTTGTAGATTGGAAGACTTAATATTGTTTTTTCGTTGTTGTTTTTGAGACAGAGTCTTGGTCTTTTGCCCAGGCTGGAGTGCAGTGGCATGATCTCGGCTTACTGCAACCTCTGCCTTCTTGGTTCAAGCAATTCTCTTGCCTCAGCCTCCAGAGTAGCTGGGATTACAGGCACGCGCCACCATGCTTGGCTATTTTTCATATTTTTAGTAGAGATGGGGTTTCACCATGTTGGCCAGGCTGGTCTTGACTTTCTGACTTCGTGATCTGCCCGCCTCAGCCTCCCAAAGTGCTGAGATTACAGGTGTGAGTCACCGTGCCCAGCCAAGACTTAATATTGTTAAAATGGCCATACCACACAAAGTGATCTACAGATTCATTGCAATCTCTGTCAGAATCCCAATGACATTTTTTTACACGAATAGAAGAAAACATTCTAAAATTCATACAGAATCCAAAGAGACTCCAAACAGCCAAACAATCTTAAAAAAAGAACAAATGAGAGGCTTCACCCTTTCTGATTTCCAAACATAGTACAGCAATTTAGATGGTGTAGTAGAGGCATAAAGATAGCTGTTTCGTTCAATAGAACAGAATATAGAACCCAGAAATAAACTCTTGCATGTATGATCAAACTACTTTCCACAAAAAATTAGGAGCCTACACAATGGGAAAGGACAGCCTTTTCAACAAACGGTGTTGAGAAAACTGATACCCACCTGCAAAAGACTGAGGAAGTTGGATCTTTACACTATATACAAAATTAAAACGAATTAAAGACCTAAATGCAAACCTTATAGCTATAAAACTAGCAGAAAACCTAGGAGAAAAGCTTCAGGACATTGGATTTGGCAATAACTTCTTGGATATGATACAAAAAACACAGGCAACAAAATAAAAATAGACAAATGAGACTACATTAAATTGTAAAATGTTTGCATGTCAAAGGAAACAACAGAGTGAAAGACAACCCATGGAATGGGAGAATAACTGCAAATCAGATATCTTTTTAAAAAATTTTGTGGATACATAGTAGGTGTATATATTTGTGTGATACATGAGATGTTTTGATGCAGGCATGCAATGTGCAATAATCACATCATGAAGAATGGGGTATCCGTCCCCTCAAGCATTTATCCATGGTGTTACAAGCAGTCCAATTACACTTTTATTTTAAAATGCACAATTATGTTATTATTGACAATAATCACGTTGTTGTGCTATCAAATAGTAGGTCTTATTTATTCTTTCTAGTCTGTGTATCCATTAGCCATTGCAAATCATATATCTCATAAAGGTTTAATATCCAGGATATATAAGGAACTTCTACAACTCTACACACATACAAAACACAATTATAAAATGGGCAAAGGACTTAAATATACATTTCTCCAAGGATTATATGCAAATGGCCAATGAGGACATGAAAAGATGCTCAACACTAATAATTAGGGAAATGCAAATCAAAACAAAAATGAGATATCACTACACAGCCACCAGGCTGGCTGCTCTCAAAAGTACAGAAAATAACAAGTGTGTTGATGAGGATGCAGAAGTTGGAACCATGGTGCACTATGGGTGGGAGTGTAAAATGGTGCAGCCATTACAGAAAATAGTATGAAGTTTCCTCAAAGAAATAAAAATAGAATTACTATATGCTCCAGCAATTCCATTTCTGAGTATATATCCAAAAGAACTCAAACCAACATGGTGAAAAGATATTTGCACACTTATGTTCATTGCAGCATTGTTCACAATTATCAAGAAGTGGAAGCAGGCAAAAATGTCTAAAACGAATGGATCAAGAATATGTGTCATATACATACAGTAGAGTATGATGTAGACTTCGAAAAGAAAGAAATTCTGTCACGTGCTACAACATGGATGTCTTTGAGGACATTACGCTAAGAAATATAAGCCAATCACAGGACAAAAAATGTATAATTCTACTCGTATAAAGTATCTGAAACAGTAAAAATCATAGAAATGGAAAGTAGAAAGATAGTTGCCAAGGTCAGGGAAGAGGGGGCATTAGTGTTTAGTGGGTAAAGGATTTCAGTGTTACAAGAGGAAAACGTTTTAGAAATCTCTTACACAACAATGTTAATATACTTGACACTACTGAACTGTATATTTAAAAATGGTTAAGATGATAAATTTAATGTTATATATTCTTACCACAATAAAAAATGAGACATACAACCTCTTTCCGCTATAAAAAGAAAACCATTATTAAATCTGCACTTTACTACACTGAGAACAGAGGGCATTCGTGAACTTGGACTTTTATGAATAACATAAAACTGCAAATCCTATCTGTGGAATGAATAGACAACAAAAGCAAATCTCTTTATAAAGTCACTATTAAAAGAAAACAGAAATATGAAAACATTTCAGCTGTTGAAAATTTCCTCCAAAAGCCAAACATTAAATAGTAAAAAAAAATTTTCACAACAATCAAAACTGAAATATCTCCTCAGATGAGCATTTGACAATATGGAAACAAACGGGCAAAGAAAACATCTTGTAAAAACTCAGAGACTATGTCCTCTGTGGCTTCTTGAGGAATCTACTAGAGAATCAACCAACCTAGAGATGGCTAGGGAAACTTTAGCAAAAGCAATGATGGTGAGCATTTAATGTATTTACTTGTAGATCCAAGGCTAATAGGTGGGGCTGGTGGGAATATAATACATAAATGTCACATGTTGTGACAAAGTAAAAATAATGCAACTAAAAATGGGAGAAGAATAAGGAAAATGGGAAGCTCTTAGCCTGGTAGATAATAGCAGTCAGAGGGTGCCATTAAAAATTGACAAGCCAGATTTCAAAATGTCACATAACAGGAACTAAAAGCCTTATGAAAGTTATAAGTGAAAAAGTAACCACTAGAGCAAAAGCACAAACCTAAAATATTAAAAGAAAAAAAGAACAAGAAAAACTCATCACATGGGGGAAAACACAGTAAGTATAACATGTAGTGATTAGATCCTGAAATAATGTGACAGTTGTGAATGGGTTTACCTAAAATTGGCTCACAAAACAAGATCCAAATATATGATCTATCTAAGAGGCACATCTAAACCAAAGCGATTTATAAGGGAAAAATATAAAGGAATTACAAACGTATACCATTATACCAAAAATAAGAGTAGATATGTACAACTGTATTCATTGCAGCATAATTTGTCATTGCAAAACATAGCACACAACTCAAATGTTCATACATGGAAAATTGGTTGAATAAACTAGCACATTCTCATCATAGAATGCTTGGCAAGTATAAAGAATGAGGAAAAAACCTCTGTGAACTCATATGGAGTGGTTTCCGGGATACATTAAGTACGAAAGTAAAGTAGAAGAGATTATAATGTATGCTATTTTTCATAGATAAAGAAATAGAAAATATATAGGTAACTCCTTTTTATTTTAAAAAGAGGTGAGTGGCTTTGGGTTGGAAGGAATTAGAGAAAGGCTGGTGACAAATATCTGTTCTTTTTGTATGGTTTTGAAATATAGAACCATTTAAATTGAAAGACCTTAAAATAGAAATAAAAAGGAATCTGGTTGTATTTCAAAAGGACTTAACCACCCTAAAGGGGTGAGGAGGAAGGGTTATCTCAAGTAAATTTTGAATCCAGTATTTTGTCGGTATTTGTCCAAACCCTGAGTGACAATAGCTAAAAAAAAAATTAAGCTATCATGTTTATTTTACACAATTATGTGGGTTAGTGATTTTGAATCTATTACTGTATTTGATAGGAATTAGCAAATTAATAAATATATTGAAGATGTCAGAATGTGGGGAGGCAGATTTTTTACTGCTGGACAAAGGTGTTGCTAATATGAATGGGGAAGGCTAGTATGAACCCTTTGGAGTTTGATTTCATTTAGGAGTATCAGTATGAACTCGCATTTTTAATAGAAATCTAGCTATGGTTGTGTAGATATGTTTATTCTTTTAAAAAAACAGGATTTCTCAGCTGTGTCTGCTAAAACAACCCTGAGACAATGACACTCAAGTAGACATAAGCATACTTGCACTCATATAATGGCTTCTAAATGCCATTTCTCAGTAAAATAGGCTAGAACTCCTGGTTGATTCTCAGTCTAGAGTGGGGAAAAATTCAAAATAAGCCTGGGGCATCTTTTATGCTAGAGAGTAACAACATGTACAAAAATGGAGATATATTAAAAGTACACTAGAGCTATCTTAAAGGGCTCCCTTTGGCCAGTTTGGGGGCATTTTGAGCATAAAATATAATAATAATGAAGTATAATTTCTTGCATAAAATAAGGATTTGTATATCCATATTGATGTAAATAAAAAATAATAAAGGAGAAAGAAAAACTCTTCCTTACAATAAAATATCAACCAATGTGGAACAAATGGTGGATTTGGAGAAATTACCATTTTTTAAGCTAAATAGCAAAATTGATCAGACAAGAATCACCCGTATGTACTAAAACTAGTGAATGCATGTTTGATGAGTAACAAGATATTTTCATATTGTCAAAGTATTTCCCCACAAATTGTTATTAATTACAAAGATAGTATTACCAGATTCATTTTTTTTCTTACGATGAAGTATCTATTGAGTTTCATCCTTTTCTTTCCTGAAATTTAGTCTCTGTTGGGAAAAACTTGCTTTGTCTTATTTTATTTTTTTTTGAGACAGGGTCTCACCCAAGCTGGAGTACAACGCTACAATGTTGGCTCACTACAACCTCCACCTCCTGGGTTCAAACAATTCTTGTGCCTCAGCCGCTCGAGTAGTTGGAATTGCAGATGTGTACCATCATACCTGACTAAGTTTTGTATTTTTTGGAGGAGTGCTGGGGATCCTCACAATGTTTCCCAGGCCAGTTTCGAACTGGCCTCAAGTGATCCACCTGCCTCAGCCTCTCAAAGTTCTAAGATTACGGATGTGAGCTACCATGTCTGGCCTCATCTACTTTTTGTATATAAGGGAACCTTGATGATGGACAGTGTTTATATGTTTTACTTCATATGTGATTTCTTAGTTCCTTTGTGAACCAGTGATTCATATCCACTCCTGAATTTATGTTCCACAAGCATCTAGCCCCAGCTCTTGCTTAGCTAAGACATGGTGTTACATTAGGTTAGAGAGAATTATACCAAGGACCAGTTTACGAAACTTGCCATTAGACCAAAAAATACTTCTAATAGGTAAAACACAAATGTAAGTCACAGTTGCTTCATTAGTTCAACAATGCAGAGGGCCTTTGATGACTGGAAAGGGTATCCTTTGTGCTAATGACCCAGGATGAAAATTGTTTACATTCAATTCAACAAGAATTGATTAAACACATCCTATATGCTAGGTTCTAGAAAGGAGCATATAAATATGATTCCCAACCTCAAAGAAATCAAAGTACTGGAGAGGAGATAAACATAAAAACAAGTAATATATAACATAGTGATATGGCTTGGCTGTGTCCCCACCAAAGTCTTATCTTGAATTCCCATGTGCTATGGGAGGAACCTGGTGGGAAGCAATTGAATCATGGGGGCAGGTCTTTCCTGTGCTGTTCTTGTGATAATGAATAAATTGAAATCAGATGGTTTTAAAAATGGGAGTCTCCCTGCACAAGCTCTCTTCTCTTGCCTGACACCCTGTGATACGTGCCTTTCCCCTTCTGCCATGATTGTGAGACCTCCCCAGCCACGTGGAACTGTCTTTTCCAACAATAGGTAATGCTTAAAAACAATATTCAGAGAACGTTTGAGAGAGGAATGCAAACCAAATTGCCATCCATTTAAGAACCTTTGACCCTTGAACTGGATGCTTAGTCTATCTTATGTCAATTCTACTTGTGTACCAGTTCACTGGCCTTTTACGTTCCACAACACACCACTGAAATAGTCCAAGTGACTATCTGGGGTGTCAGTAAATAATTCTGAATAATATGCTATGTGAAGTAGGAAAAGTAGTTTTGTAAGCCAAGAATGAGGCATGGTATTTCAGTTAGAAAAAATAAATATGCAAACATGGCATTGTGAGACAGCATAGCACTTACAGAGAATTAGAAGTTTGGAATGAATGAAGGATAAATTGAAGAACCAGAAGAGGGTGAGAATGAGTTAATCAAACCTAAGCCTGGAGAGGAAGGCAGACAGCAGGTCAAGAGGAACTTTGTGAGCTTGTGCTTTTTTCTGTAGTTCATGAGAAACTAGATAACAACCTGAAACAGAGAAAAGAAGTAACCTTATTTGAATTTCTGAAAGTCTCTTTAGTTGTCAAGATAAGTTCTGGAAGACTTGTAGAAGGCATGTTGGTAGTGAGTGAGGTCTTGAGGAAGAGAGCCCAGTTAGGAAGCTTGTTTTAGTAATCCAAGTGATAGATGGATAGCCTGAACTAGGACTTGGTAACTGAGGTAGAGAGGAAAGGATGGGTTTGAAACGTTTGGGAAGGGATTGCCTATAGATGTTTGGGGAGGAGAAAAGAATCAGGGAAAGCTTTAGTTTTTTCACTAGTAGGATCAGGTAGTATTCAGTGTATGATATATTGGCATTGAGTTTTATTTATGCTCTTCTTTATTCTCTCCTGTACTATAAGTGCACAAAGGCTAAAAACTACATTTTCCAGATTCCTTTGCAGTGGTGGTTCTGGATTTGATTCAGGTGGTACGAATGAGATGCACTCACAGGACCTCTGGAATTTGTCCTCTTTCTATTGCTGTGCTGGCTGGTGACAGTAGTTAAATATATATGTTTTCAGTAGAAGATGGCAATTTCTAGTGTCTATTCATGAGCTTTGTGGGTGTGAGGCAGATGTGGTGGCAATAGTTGTGGTACCAGCAGCACCAGCAGCTACCCAATTGAATTGCTGCTGGGGCGAGGGGGTGTGATCTTGAAATCCAAATTGTTCAGTGGTGAGCTCCTTATGTTTCTGTCTAGCGATTTTTTTAATCACCCAATTTCCTGTGCTAAGTCTGCTTCTGTGTGAAATATCTAGAATGGCTTCTGTTTCTTGTGCTGAAGCTTGACTGGCACAGTTGGGAGTCTATCTCTTGCTGTGTTTGGTGTGGGGCAACCATCTCTACTAAGTTGCTGGTTATGTTCATAAGTCACTGAGTAACTGAAATTTTAATCTTTGCAGAGAAGTAAGCTAAGATATTGAAACCTATGTAGGTCAATATAGGTGAAATGTCAATTAGATCAGAAAAAATGCGTAAAAATTTAGAAAATAAATAACACGAGATACTTGTCTTGCATTGTATTACATGCTGCTAATAAAAACATACCCAACATTGGGTAATTTATAAAGAAAAAGGTTTAATTGACTCACAGTTCCCCATGGCTAGGGAGGCTGCACAGTCATGATGGAAGGCAAACGAGAAGCATCTTATATGGCAGCAGGCAGCAGAGTGTGTGCAGGGAAACTTCACTTTATAAAACTATCAGATCTCATGAGACTTATTCATTATCATTAGAATAGCATGGTAATGACCCACCTCCATGATTCAATTACATCCCACCAGGCCCCTCCCACGACATGTGGAAATTATGGAACTACAGTTCAAGATAAGATTTGGGTGGGGACACAGCCAAACCATATAATTCCACTCCTTGTCCCTCCCAAATCTCATATTCTCACATTTCAAAACCAATCATGCCTTCCCAACAGTTCCCCAAAGTCTTAACTCATTTCAGCCTTAACTCAAAAGTCCACAGTGCAAAGTTTCATCTGAGACAAGGCAAGTCCCTTCCATCTATGAGCCTGTAAAATTAAAAGCAAGTTAGGTATTTCCTAGTTACAATGGGGATAGAGGCATTGGGTAAACAGAGCTGTTCAAAATGAGAGAAATTGGTGAAAATGAAGGGGCTACAGGTCCCATGCAAATCCAAAGTCCAGGGGGAGCAGTAAAATCTTAAAGTTCCAAAATAATCTCCTTTGACTGCATGTCTCACATCTAGATCAAGCTGATGCAAGAAGTGGGTTCCCATATTCTTAGACAGCTCTGCCCCTATGACTTTGCAGGGTACAGACTGCCTCCTGACTGCTTTCACAGAGTGGTGTTGAGTATCTGTAGCTTTTCCAGATGCATGGTGCAAGCTGTTGGTGGATCTTCCATTTTGGGGTCTGGAGGATGGTGGCCCTCTTCTCACACCTCCACTAGGCATTTCCCCAATGGGGACTCTGTGAGGAAGCTACAACCTCACTTTCCTTTCTGCAGTGCCCTAGCAGAGGTTCTCTATGAGGGCTCTGCCCCTGTAGCACATCTCTGCCTGGACATCCATGCATGGTAATACATCCTCTGAATCTAGGAGGATAATTCCCAAACTTCAGTTCTTGATTTCAGTGTAGCCACAGGCCCAACACCTCTAGATGGAGGTTCCCAAACCTTAATTCTTGACTTTGGTGCACCCACAGGCCCAACACCATATGTAAGCTTCCAAGGCTTGGGGCTTGCACCCTGTGAAGCAGTGACCTGAGGTCTACATTGGCCCATTTTGGCCATGACTGGGACACAGAGCACCAAAGTGCAGTCTCGAGACTGCACAAAGCAGCAAGACCCTGGGCCTGGCCCAGGAAACCATTTTTTCCCCCTAGGCCTCCTGACTTGTGATGGAAGGGGCTGCCATGAAGACTTCTGACATGCCCTGGAGACATTTTCCTCATTCTCTTAGCAATTAACATTTGACTCCTCATTACTCTTGCAAATTTCTGCAGCCGGCTTGAATTTCTTCTCAGAAAATGTGTTTTTCTTTTCTATTGCATAGCCAGGCTGCAATTTTTTTGAACTTGTATGCTCTGCTTCCCTTTTAAACATAAGTTCCAATTCCAAACCATATCTTTGTGAATAGATAAAACTCAATGCTTTCTAACAGTACACAAGTCACCTCTTGAATGCTTTGCTGCTTAGAAATTTTTCCAGCAGATAGCCTAAATCATCTCTCTCAAGTTCAAAGTTCCACAAATCTCTAGAGTAGGGGCAAAATGCCACCAGTCTCTTTGCTAAAACATAGCAAGAGTCACTTTTGCTCCAGTTCCCAACAATTTCCTCATCTCCATCTAAGACCATCTCAGTTTGGACTTTATCGTCCATTTCACTATCAGCATTTGGGTCAATACCATTCAACAAGTCTCTAGGAAGTTCCAAACTTTCCCACATTTTCCCGTCTTCTTCTGAGCCCTCCAAACCGTTTCAACCTCTGCCTGTTACCCAGTTCCAAAGTCACTTTCACATTTTTTGTTACCTTTATAGCAGCTCTCCACTACCCAGTACCAATTTACTGTATTAGACTGTTCTTATGCTGCTTTAAAGACATACTGGAGACTGCGTAATTTATAAAGGAAAGAGGTTTAAATGACTCACAGTTCCACGTGGCTGGGGAGGCCTCACAATAACGGCAGAATGTGAAGGAAGAGCAAAGAGACATCTTACGTGACAGCAGGTGAGAGAGTGTGTGCAGGGGATCTCCCTTTTATAAAACCATCAGATCTCATTTATTCACTATCATGAGAATAGTATAGGAAAGATCTGCCCCCATGATTCAATTACCTCCCTCCAAGTTCCTCCCATGGCACTTGGGAATTATGGGAGCTACATTTCAAGATGAGATTTGAGTAGCAAAACAGCCAAACCATATTATGTATGATCCACCAAAACAAAAATCCCTGGTGGATGAACAAATAAAACATTAAAAATTAAAAACATAATCATGTGCACTCCACAATGAGAGAATAATCCTGGACATAAATAAACTTCACACCATTATAGGAAACAGTCACAAGCTAGCCTACCTTCTCAACCATGTCCTTAGATATTCCTACCCTGTGACTCTATGCAATCAGAGAACCCATTAGGTATTCTAAGGGCAGACCAGAAGAAGGAAATTTCATGCATCATGCTTCTTTTTGTTTGAGGTTTATGGTGAGGAGAAAACAATGAGCATGTCTTCTTCACCTAGATTTGCCAAAATTTATGCAAAAGCATGCACCTCGGTGGCTGCTTTTTCACCTTCTCTCAGAAGCCCTGAAAAGAGGTGAGACCAATGTGTTTTTCTTTTCCCTGGCAAGAATGAGAGTTCCAGAAGCTGTTAAAGCTCATGAAGTTACCTGAGTTTTCCTGCAGGGGGAAACATCCTCCAGTTTATGAGGAATAAAAGCTGTGTCAAACCCTACAGCATCAGCATCTGGCTTGGCAAAGATTGTATGTGCTTTTTAAAAATAAAAGTTGCATGTGCTTGATTCCTATTTTATTTTTCTTTAGTGAAGGATAAGTCTGTGCTCTTTTTTTTTAAATAAAAAAGAGGAACGTTAAAAGGATATGTGTTATTTTAGATAACTCCTAGTTGACCTTTGTATAATATTTACTGCATGTACAGTTCTTGGATAGCCTGCATCATCTATGAGCATAACTGGCAACCTAGTGCAATTTGTTATTATAACTGCAGAGCTAGTAAGAGCGACTAGAATCAGAGGTAAAGGCTAAAAGAATGAGTGAGATATTCAGAAAAGAGTAGGATAGGAATTGCCATTCCTTCATGCATTCACTCAGTCAAATTTATTGACTGCCTCTCATGTGTGAGACACTGTGATATATGCCAGGGATAAAAAAGTGAATAATGTTTTTGATTTTGAATTCAAAGTGAAAAGAATTAGTGTTTGTAAACATTTCTTTTCAATTTGATTTTTACAACTTTATTTTTCAGAAAGATAAATGGACCATTTCTTGTCATCTCACTTTGCCTTTGAGCCAAGAAAGGACAGGTCACTTTTACTCTCTTTATGATATTTTACCTGGTCCTCAACCACTTAATGATAATACCCAGAGGCTTTGCCAGATCTTCACTTTCTTTTCGGCATAGTTTAATGCCATTTCTTAGAAGGCAATTTGCAAAGGGGCTACACAAGTACTATTTTTTAAATCCTCCTTTCATGTCCTCTAACGTTAACAGTTCAGTAAAGCTGAGTTACAGTGAATTTATGTAAAATAACGAGGATCACTTCTCCCACACCTAAGCATGTTACCAAAGATAACATTATTATTATTACTTCACTGTCCGTATCACTGTCAGCATTTTGGTCTCAACCATTTAACCAGTCTCTCAGAGACTGGTTCCAAATTTTTCCTCATCTTTCTATCTTCTTATGAGCCCTTCCCTTCAAAGTCTTCCAACCTCTGCCCATTACTCGGTTTCAAAGTCATTTCCACATTCTCAGGTAGTTTCGAAGCAATGTTGCACTTCTTGGTACCAATTTTCTGCGTTAGGACATTCTTGCATTAAGAAATATCTGAGACTTGGTAATTTAAAAAGAAAAGATGTTTAATTGGTTCATGTTTCTGCAGGCTGTATGAGAATGGCACCAGCATCTGCTCAGCTTCTAGTGGGGGCCTAGGAAACTCAGAATCATGGCAGAAGGGGAAGGGGAAGCAGGTACATCACATGGTGACAGCATGTGGTTAGGAGGGTGGCAAGGTGGAGCTGCCACAGACTTTTAAACAGCCAGATCTCAAAAGAAATCATTCACTATCATGAGGACACCAAGACAATGGTGCTAAAACATTAATGAGAAATCCCCCCGGGATCTAACCACCCCCCACCGGACCCCATCTCTAACACTGAGGCTTATGTTTCAGCGTGAGATATTGGGGGACAAATATCCAAACTGTATCAAATAATATCTGCCTCATAGAGATTTCATGTGAGGATTAAATGACTTAATACATAGAAGGGACTTAGCACATAATTAACACTACATAAATATTAGGTAATATTTTACTTAGCTTGTGAGCTTCAAATATTATTATAGTTTTTTATTAGTTATCCCTTTAAGTAATGACCAGGAGATAATGACTTTTTACAGATTAGATTGTATCCTGCTCTAATATTTGAGTTTCTTCACAATGGTATAACCAGGGAAACAAAAAAGAGTGATAATTTTTTTTGTGCGCTGCAACAATAATGATTTGAGGTCTGTTTGAAATCAGTTTGAGGATTTGATTTAGTTTGAAGCTGAGGTTTGTCCAATAGCCACCAAATAATTTCAAAGACACTCTTCAGTAGTTACCTGCTATATTAGTTAGTGTTCTCTAGAGGGACAGAACTAATAAGATTATATATATAAGTTTATTAAGGAGTATTAAACTCACACAATCACAAGGGCCCACAATAGGCCATCTGCAAGCTGAGGAGCAAGGAAACCAATCTGAGTCCCAAAGCTGAAGAACTTGAAGTCTGATGTTTGAGGTCTGGAAGCATCCAGCATCGGAGAAAGATATAGGCTGGGAGGCTAAGCCAATCTCATCTTTTCACCTTGTTCGCCTGCTTTTATCCTAGCTGCACTGGCAGCTGATTAGATTATGCCCACCCAGATTAACGCTGTGTTTGCCTTTCCCAGTCCACTGACTCAATGTTAATCTCCTTTGGCAATACCCTCACAGACACACCCAGAATCAATACTTTGCATCCTTCAATCCAATCAAATTGATGCTCAGTATTAACCATGACACCTGCATTCGTCAGCCAAATTTCAGAGACAAGGGAAACAGTAATGGGAGATATAAAGAAAAAGAAAGCCATGGGTATGTGCAAGGAGTCAGTGTCGGTCTTATTCCTGATTATTTCCCAGAATCTCTTACAATGTCTACTACAAAATATAGGTACTAAAAAAATGCTATTAGGCTTGAATTTAGTTGGAAATGTTAAACTAGAAAATGCTTGAACAATTGGTTTGATTTACTAAAACCTACTTCCATTATTCTTTTCCTAGACAATTGAATATGTTATTAGCTATTAATGGAAATATTGCAATAAGAAATTTTACAATTAATTCCTTAACTCTTATTTTATTGACTGATGATAAAACATCTTTCCTAAAATGTGACTATGCTAGTGAAATGGAGGAGGCAATTTAAACATAAATAAAGTAGGCCCGGCATGGTAGCTCATGCCTGTAATACCAGCACTTTGGTAGGCCAAGGAGAGAGGATCACTTGAGCTCAAGAATTTGAGGCTGCAGTGAACTATGATTGCACCTGGGTGACAGAGAGAGGGCCCCATCACTTAAAAAATAAGTGTTTAACAGCTGCTCTGCCACCTTGTTCACAACTGGATTGCTGGGAGGTCTGCCTTTCAGTTTTCATGAAAGAGAAAAGAGCCAGACTCCTGGAAAGGATGCTTGTTTTTTAAAAAAAGATGATCTGGAAGTTGTGACCTTTCCTTTCTTTAAGTTCCTGTCTTCCCAAACTAAGTCACATGGCCACACCCAGAAGGAAGGGCTTAGAATTGTGCCCTTTAGCTGGGCAGCCATGTGCACAGGAAGAGGGAAGGAAGAATTTGGTGGGTTCAATTTGCAGTCTGCCACAGTCGATATGATCATTTTAAGCAGCATCTGTGATTTTTGCATTGAAATACATCAAAATAGTAGTACACATTTTCTTTTCTTTAGGTAGTAAAGTCTTTAGTGTATTCAAAATAATCTCAAGTAGATGACAGCATGAAATAAAGCACTGCTGACAGGACAGTCAGACTGCTGTGTGGGAAACAAAGCATTTCATTTAAACTGCTGGTGAGCTATGCTAGTGAGACAGACTTCTTCAAACCTCTGCACTTTAGCATGAGCAACAGAGTAAGATCTGTATCTAAAAAAAAAAAAAAAAAAAAAAAAAAAAAAAAAAAAAAAAAAAAAAAAAAAAAAAAAAAAAAAAAAGAATAAATAAACTTCTGTGTGTAAGAATTTTTTTGTTAGAACAGTTTAACCTTTACCTTAACAAATTCAGAAGTAGGTACCTGGGAATGGTCTTCCACCAAAACAAAAAATTATGATACGTTACATATTAGCGATCAAAAAGTAGGTGACAAAAACAAAACAAAACAGATACTGCAGGCCAGGATGCTGTTGTCCACTTATCACCACATAATAAAACATTTGGAAAACTTTATCCTGATAAAATCTCTTAGTGAACTGGAAATAGAAGAAAAGAGAAATTTCTTATTCTCCAAAACAACTATAGCCAACATCAAAATTAATGGTGCAATGTTGAATTCCTTCCTCTTTGAGATAAGGAACTGGACAAGTACATCTTTCATCACTACTTCCATTCAACACTTTACTCGAGGTTCTAGTAATAAAGCTAGAAAAAGAAATAAAAGATGCAAAGATTAGAAGGAGGGCACACACCTGTCATTATTTACAGAGAGTTATACAAGAGTCTGCAAAAACAACATGCAAATATGAATTCTATGAAGGCACCATTCACAAAAGCTTAAAAAATATGAAGCATTTTGGAATGAATCCAACAAAATATGGGCCAGACTTCTTCAAATTGTATTAAAAGACTATGGAAAAATGTTATAAAATGGATATAATATATGTTAATGAATAAAAAACTAAATACAAAAAGGTTGGTTCTCCCCAGTTTCATTTAGAGCCAACACTATCTTAACCAAAATCCCCATAGTGCTTTGTATGTAACTTGGTAAGCTAATTCTAAATTTATATAGAAATACAAAAGGTCAGTGAAGAAGAGCAGTTGGGAATACTTTCTTACTAGCTGTAAAACTTTTTTTCGACAATATAGTAACTAAGGCAGCATGGTATTGGTATGTGTATAGACAGACAAGTGGAATGGGCTAGAGATCCCAGAATTAGACCACGCACTAAAGATACTGAATACATAAAGAGCTGATCTGCAGCTCAGTGGAGAAGGAATGCTGTTTTTAATAAATAGTGCCAAAAGAATTAGGTATCCATGTGGGGAAACAAATAAAAGTTGACTCTAATTCATACCATATGCAAGCACATTTGAAAAAATCAAATTTCTCTGAAATCAGGATGTTTTTACAATGTATCTTGGGCATTCCAGGTGCCTGTTGAAATGGCCTCCCAGATTTGTGTGAGTTTTTGTGTGGAGACCTGCAGCGCTGGCTGAAACAGCCGGAAACTTGTGGCCCTGGAAACTTGTGGTGTTTTTCAGCCTGGGAATCTCTTGGTCTGCGGACAGTGAAAACTTGTTTGGAAATGCAGTGAGCACTCATTCTCTGCATTGTTCTTGCTGGAAACTGCACTCCAGAGCTGTTCCTATTTGGCCATCTTGGATCCTCCCATCCATCAGTTTTAAACCACCTGGGCAGTGTTTAGTTGCCTGAAGAGGGAATACACACTTTGAGGGTGGTGATGTGGCAGCTAATCAAAGCTCTTTCAGAGGAGAGAGCTCCTATGAGCTTCAACTAACATTAGCTGTAATGATCACTAGATGCTTTGTCAATTGGCAAAAGGAATGTTAGAAATTATTAGTGAAAGGAATTGTGTTCAAGATAAGTAGATTGGCCAGAAATCTGGTTACCATGTAAGAATCTAGCGAGCCCAACAGTCTGTGCCCTTTGGAATGGTGCCCCTGGCTTGATTCCAGAATGTTACCTATGGGCCGCCTCATGTTCAGAAATGTCTTTTTGTCTAATGCCAAACACAAGGTCAGTTGACCCTGCCTCTGGAATAGGATCACTTTTTATGTCTGTTGACTTTCTCTTGCCAGTTTTGGTCAGGACAACTAAAAAGACAGAGAGCTGGGACTTGACCTCATGAAACAGGTTTCTATTTATTTATTTGTCTGCTTGCTGATAAATGCTTATAGGTGTAACAAAACTCAGCTTAAGAGTTATTTTTATTGGAAATTGGCAGTGAGATGGTGGGGAGGGTCCTTAGAGCCATTACAGCTGACAGCTGTTACCTATGGGTGGCTACTGACATCTATGCTAAACTTCTGATAGTTACAAATGATCATGTTGGCTTAATCACTTTGCTACCACACCCATTCCAAGTTCATTTGTCTTCTTTAAACTCTCTTAGATATTGTTCCTGCTGAGATACTGTTCATCTATATATATCTCATGTATTTCATTGCCCAGCTTAAAATGTCATACCTTGTAAAACCTTTGCTGATTCCTCAGTAGTTTTGATTGTAGTTATGGACTCTTAAGGTACTTATGTATGGCAGGCATTGAAAAAGCTTTCAGTGGCGTCTGTGATCCCAGCACTTTGCGAGGCCAAGGTAGGAGGATCACTTGAGGAAAGGAGTTCAAGACTGGCCCGGCCAACATGGTGAAACCCTGTCTCTCCTAAAGATACAAAAATTAGCCAGGCATGGTGGTACACACCCCTATAGTCCAGCTACTCAGGAGGCTGAGGCGTGAGAATCACTTGAACCCAGGTGGCAGAGTCTGCAGTGAGCTGAGATTGCACCACTGCACTCCAGCCTGGGCAACAGAGCAAGACTCCATCTCAAATAATAATAATAATAATAATAATAATGTAATAAAAAAAGAAAAGAAAAGGCTTTTGGTTATACATGCTTTTCCCTGACAGTTTTCATTATGCAATTTAGACACAACTTAACAAGATTTGCATTAACTGGATCCCAGTTGGTTATAATGCTGGTCACAACTGGGAACCATTCCTTTGCAAATGGGAGAGCAGTGTTGCATTTTGCTCTCTAGCATTTCTGATTTTTCATCCTGTGGTGCTTTGTTTATTATTGCATCCATTTGTTCTCGTTTATCTTTTGAACTTTTCTTGAAGCAAAATTGCAAACTAAAGGTCAAAGTGGACAGAGAAAAATAAAACAGTTACCGAATATGTGGATTAAAGATCAAAGAAGGACTATTTTGCAGCTACTTTTATCAGTTTTAATCCAGCAACTTATTATTTTTAACTTTCAGTAACAGCATGTATACAGGATATTTTGCTTTAAAAAATGATGCTTGTTAGTGAAATTCTTACAAGGTAAACAATTTTGCATAGTGAGTCTGAAGTTGTCTGTCTCCACCCGCTTCTCTTTAAATTAATAGCTTTTACACGTTTTAAAACATATATTAAGATTTCTTAGGACCTTATGTGTGTAATTATAACAGCATATGCCAAATACTACTGTGATAAAGTATATAATTGTTTAATAGTTGAAATATTATTTATTCAGTGGGTTTTAAAATCCTCAAAGGATGTAACCTGTTGAACACTTCTTTGGATTTTCCTAATGCCTAACACAAACCTAGGCACACGATAGAAGGAGGCAAAGGAAAGAGGAGGGGAAGAGATCCAGTATCAAGTTTTGATTGATTAAAGTCCAGCTTTAATGGACTTTAGTTAAAAACCTCTGAGATTCTTCCCTCAGCTTGGTTTGTTCTGCTATTAATACTTGTGATAACATTATAAAATTCTTGCTGTATGTTTTTCAGCTCTATCAGGTCGGGTATGTTTTTTCTATACGGGCTATTTTGTCTGTTGCTTCTGTATCATTTTATTGTGATTCTTAGCTTCTTTGGATTAACATTTAAGGAAATTCACTGGCATAGGAAATCAACTTTGTAATTATTTTTCTAAACATTTTGTAGACCCAAGAATTCACAGTAACAGACCTCACAGTAACTCATGTTGACATGCAGAACTTGATAATACACAGAAAACTTCCCATAAGACAGACCTAGGTCAAACAATGGATTCAGGTAATAGAATTTCTGAAAAACACAAATGGAGGGCAGGCTTTCCTAGATGTCATAGTTTCTCTGGCCTTAGCAACCTTATCGGAAAGAGCTAATTTGATTTTTTTTACCTGATTTTATAAATAATCTTATTGTTCTTATTTGTATCTTGATGTAATGGGAGAAGAAAGCATAGCTCTAATACTTATGTCAACAAAAAAGTCAAAGTCTGTAAAATATTTGAAAAGATTTATTCTGAGCCAAATATGAGTGACCATGGCCCATGGCACAGCCCTCAGAAGACCCTGAGAACATGTACCCAAGGTGGTCAGGGTGCAGCTTGCTTTATTTTTTTATTTTTTTACATTATAGGGAGACAGGAGGTATTAATCAAATACATTCAAGATGTACATTGGTTTGGTCCCCCAAAAATGGAGCAACTTGAAGCAAGTGGCTTTCAGTTTGTAAGTAGATTTAAAATTTTTCTGATTGGCTATTGGTTGAAAGAGTTATTATCAATAGAAAGGAATGTCTGGGTTGTGATAAGAAGTTGTGAAGATGAAATTTTTATCATGCAGCTGAAGCCTCCAGGTAGCAGGCTTCAGAGAAAATACATTGTAATATTTTTTATCAGACTTAAGATCTGTGTTAATGTTAAATGCTGGTCAGATTTTCCTGAATTCCAAAAGGGAGGAGGGCATAATGAAATATGTCCAATGCCCTCTCCACCAATCATGGCCTGAACCAGCCTTTCAGGTTAACTTTGGAGTGCCCAGGCCCAGAAGAGGGAGTCTATTCAAATGTTTGGGGAAGGAGGGAGCTTCAAATTTTATTTTTGGTTTTTACTTATCAGCAGGGTAATGTAAGCTAAATTACTTAATGTCTCTGAGTTAACTTTCCACATTGATAAAATGAGAAAACTAGTATTCCTTAAGTTAATGCATGTCAAACCACTCAGCACTGGCATATAACTAGTAATCAGCAACACTAGGTTGCTGAGTAACAAGCTGAAATAATTTATTCAGAGAGCTTTCCATAAGTTCTATCAGATAATCAATTACTGAATGCTAATTAAAGGTAGCACTATAAGATGAAGAGAGCAAATTCAATCACTTACAATTCATAGCACCTGTGACCACTACTTAACCCTCATGTACCTCAGTTTCATGGTTTGAAAACTGAAAATGAAAGGTCTGCCTTTGCAGTGAGGATTAAATCATTTGTTATATGAGAAGCATTTAGAACAGTGCTTGTCAATGGCAAACTCTCAATAAATCTCAGTGAGTATTAAATTATATAGAAAGAGTTATACTGGGAGTTGTAGAGGATAATAATTCTCAAAGATAAATATGATTCAATTCTTTTTTCAAAGACTTTATAATATATTCCATATGGTGGGAGGCCTCATTCTACGTGAATGAATTAGCATTGCATGCAAAATCACCCTTACCTGATTTCAAAATACCTTCCCATTCTCTTCTACTCCTACATTTTCCAATGCCTCCTACATTCCTTGAAAATAAGAACATAATCACATACATCTTTCAGAATTACCCTCCACAACTCCTAGTATAGTAATTTGCAATAAAAAACTCTTTGAAGATCTCTGTGAGCAGGAAAATAACACAGTCTATTTTGCGTTTAAGGATCAAAGCTGTGGTCACAATGTGTGCACAGAGGATATGAGAGGTTAGAGGAAAGAAGAGCAGTTAGAACCCATCCCATTTGTCTCAGTGGGCAGACATTGTTAGTTGCCTACCCACACTTTGTTCTTGCTAATAGAACTCTGATTTTGTTCAGATAGTTGGCAGCCTGAGGCGAATCAGGAAATGCTGGCTTGTGATTGGTTTAGGAAATAGTCCTACAACCCACTTAAGACCAAGGAGTCATAGAAGAGGTTTGCTGGGTAAGACTCCTGGAAATTGTTTTCTAGTCCAGAGAAAATACTCATTTGAGGAAGTGTCTCTTTTATGTTTTGAGGTTGTTATCCATATGTGGTTCCTGGAACATCAGTCATCCTGTCTGTAATCATAAGGGGAGTCAGTGAGGATAACAAGCTGAGATGCTCATTGATGTATCTCTGTGTGAATACTACTTATTGCCAGAATGAAACAAAGTTCATCCACAATTCTATTTATATTATCCACTCTTACAGATTTAGGTGCTGAGAAACTGTTTTTACCTGAATAAGTAAAGGGGAATGAAAGAAATTGTAATAGTGTCTCATTTTTTTGAATTCCTTTTTAATTATTGCTCTAATAACAAAAATGTATTTTTACGATCTGTCAGCTGACATTAGATCCTTCTTTAATTTTATTGAAAGTGAAAAACAAAGTTATCTAAAAAAATTGCAGCCAATAGAGCCATTCACTTTCTCAACTGAAAAATGACATTTCTAACTGTCCCTTTGTTTCCTTTTAACATCTCAAGTCTAAGTACCATTACAAATTCTGACAAGTAGAGAGAAATGTGCATGTGTGTGTGTGTGTGTGTGTGTGTTCCCCCTTCTTTTGGGGGTGGAAGAGAGATTCTGAAGAAAGGAATGGTGGTAGGAGAGAAAAAACAGAATTAGTCCTGAAATTCAGGCACATCTTAAGACAGGTATGTTTTAGGAAAAAACTACATGAAAAATTAAAAAACCTTGACACAGATCTCATGGTATTAAGCCTATTCCAGTACCCCTTGAAATGTCTCACATACTCCGGGATTATAAAATATAGCAAAGATGAAGAGGCCAACAACTTCTAGCATGAAAATAGTAAAAGATAATACTGAAAGAGTCTAAGACTCAGCCCTGCAGCAAAGATGAGGTTAGGAGTAGTAAACCTCATGTTAGCCTACATTATATTGAAAAATAGAGAGGCTTGCTGGCAAGAGAAAGCAAGAAAATACAACACACTCTGATAATTCTGTCTAGGAAAGTCCACTGGGTGTGGTTATTGGCACATGGATATGACTGGAAATAAGTAGTCCAGAAGGCATTGGAAGAAATGATATTGCAAATGGCAGGAGGCTTTTAACAACTCTCAGTCTCCCAAATGTAAATGAGTAGAAAGCAGTCTCAAAAACCATATGACCCCAAAGAAGACATAATTCTCAACAGCCACTTCAGATGTGGCATTGAGGACAATGTACAGAGAAGAATCATCCAAAGTGTTGTGAAAGGAAAATAAAATCTTAGGACCCCAATCCATGATGCTACAAAGAAAAAAATTAAGCTGAAAGCTGACTCATGCAAGAAACTGCCTTTTCTTGTGTCCTAAGCAGGTAGTTACAGATAAAAGGTTAAATATCTCCACGGGTAGTACTTATGGTCACCTTATCTTATGTAAAGTGCTGATTTACAGAGTGCAAGGGGAATACATAACTGGACTATTGTTCTACCTGCTCCTCTTCTCTTGCAACACGTGAATTCAGTAATGTGAGCATACCTTCCCTCTTTCCTCTCCAGCCTGCTTTTCCTCCCTAAATATTAAAGCTCTCAAAATCATTTTTAAGAAAAGGAATGGACCACATAGATTGTTCCTGTGGTTTTGTGTTCCTTTTTTTCTAGGCGTGTTGTTAACCTTGGCTAAATAAATCTCTAAATTGATTGAGACTTATCTCAGATACTTTATGGTTTAAAAGGTGAAGCCAGGGACATAGAGAAGAATGGGTAAAAGAACTTCCTCCAGAGAGAAGACTCAGTACCTGATTAAGGAAATCCCCCAACTTTCAGGATAGAGCTTCCTCAGATCCCTGTCTGGAAGAATTGCAACATTGTTACGGACAAGTGACTATTTCTTCAATTTTTTAATTTTTCAAATGGAAATCTAGATCGCAGTTACTGTGTGTTGAGGGGGACCAACAAATTATATTTTCAGGTTATAAGTCACTGGACCCTAAGAAGACACCCCCATATATGATGGAGGGGAACATGTATCACCCAAAGACCCTGGTCTTGGAGCTAGATGCAGTAACTGGATGGGACTTTGGTTCTATCCCTCAAGGAAGGGCTGTTTCTTGTGTGGAAAGAAGAGTGGAATGGATATTTAATGAGCAAAAGGTTGGGCTGTGCTGGAGCCTGAGTAGCCATTTACTAAGCCTATTTACTCTTTTTCTTCTGAGACTACAGATAGATTATATTTCCTGGCCTTCTGCTATGGACTGAATTATATTCCCTACAAAATTCTTTGTTGAAGTTGAAACCTCCAGTATGACTGCATCTGGAGATAGGTTTTTTAAAAGCCAATTAAGGTTAAATGAGGATATAAACTGGGGCCCTAATCTGGAACCAAATTGACTGGCACCTTGACTTTCTAGCACAAGAACTCTGATAAATAAACTGTTGTTTTAGCCACCCAGACTATGGTATTTTGTTATGGAAGCCCAAGCAGACTAACACACTGTGAGATACAAGGATGTGCTTTGGTGAAGAATTAGGCTGAGGCAGACATCCAGGCCTACATGACTCTGTGGGATTGGAGTGCAGGCGCATACCGCCACTTGTTATATAACCTATTTGTGTAAGCTCATATTTGGCTCTATGCTACTATTGTTTGTAAAAGATATTATTGCCTTGCTGACATTGTACAGGTCCTGCTGGTATCCAGAGAGAGTTTGAAGCTGCTGACCCCTGTAAGGCAGAGCTGTTCATCTTGCAGATGGGCATGGGGGATGGAAGCCAGAAATTAGGAAGCGTGCCTAGAGGGAGTTAAGCTGCTGAGTGGGGCTGTGGCTAGAGAGAGTAACCTGTAGGGGAGCTGGCTGTACAGCTGTGCTTGAGAGCAGCAGGAGCTGCAGAAGCAGCTGCTGAGAGGAGCCGCGGAGCCAGAGCAGACAGTTGAGATAAAGGTGGACAGTGTGAGAGAGCTGCTGAGTAAAATTATATTTCACCTGCCTATGCCCCACCCCACACCCCAAGTGTTAATTCAGCTATGTACCACTCAGCCACCCACTCCCCTTGTACCTCAGCTGGGGCTGGAACCTAACACACACCTTCCTTAGAGGTGGTCATATGAATGAGTTCTAGTTAATGGACTATGAACAGAAGTGCTGTGCATCATTTTCAGCACTGACCAAAAAATAAAAAATAAATCAAAATGAAAATTTTGTCTTATTTTCCATGCTCCTTTTTTCTTCTAATCCCTCCCTGAAGACATACTCAATTACCTTAAAAGCCAAGTGTTAAAGATGGCAAAGTCATAATACCAAAAGTGCTCAAGTCTCTGAGTCACTACTGGCAGAGAGCAGTCCATTATTAGGACCATCATTTTGGACTTTAACATGTGCAAGCAATAACTTTCGTTGGGTGAAGCCACTGAGATTTTCAGACCTCATTTATTACAGCAGTCGGCGTAATCCTGATAAAATAGGAGTGTCACCAGATAACACAGGGGAAAAAGGGACAAATTTCTGGGGGGACAGAAATATATTGGTTCAGTCTTTTTGATGCCCCAGCAGGCAGCTGGGAATTCAGATCATGATCTCCAGAGAGAACAAAATGAGGACAAAAGCTTAAAGAATGTTTCCTTTTAAGGAGTTAGAAAAGTAAGAGACCCAGCCAGAGAGAATGAAGAGAAACAGAGGGATGAGGGAAAAAACCAAGCAATTAAAGGACTTTAGAAGATGAGGAGGGAAAGAGATTCAGGTGGTAAGTGAAGAATATGTCAGTTCCCAGGGGAATGAGGGTATATTTGCAGAGAAATGAATCTATGAGTGAAACCCTTGCTCTGAGAAACTTGGCAATGGAGGAAATGATGCATAGGGAGCAGAACCTTGAAGGAAAAGGACTGCCAAGGATTTGTTTGTTTCTTCTTGTTATGGTAGAGAATACTTGGGCATACTTATTTATCAGGAAGAACGAATTATTGGTGGGGACAAGGGATTGATATTTTGAGGGAGAAAGGATTCACAGAGAAAAATAGATTCTCGAGTGACAGAATTGCCTACACAGTTTCTAGTGCATACTTCCCTAATGAATTTGGAGCCTCTCAGCTTTCACATTTGCAGAAAGGTAAATTTCATCCTATTTATCATCCTTTACTTTTTTTCTAACTCATTCAAATTGGAACAGATGAATCTTTCCTTGCTTCTTTTTCTAAGCAAATAATGGGGTGCTATGAGTCAAAAAATATTTTGTAGGTGTATTTCTTACTACTGTTATTTCTTGTTTTATCTTATTTAAAGCTTATAAATTATTTTGACTAACTCTGGATTTAGAAGACTGTATATTTAAATCTGGAGAATCACTTTATATCTTTAAAAATAGGAGTAGTATAACTTGTTCCTCTATGTCCAGATTTATGGAACTTTATTTGCTTTTTTATTATTCAAAGATCAGAGAAAGAATGTCACACCTACTGTCTATTGGAAAGAGAAGGAAAGCAGGAAAGAATGATGGCAGAAAGAGGAGAGACAGAGAGCAAGAGAACTTCCAGAAATTTCATCTCTATTATTCCAAGTGTAACACCCAGTGTTGAGGACAAAATTAGCATGCAGTGGCTTGGAGTCAATCATGCCCACCTTGAGTTACCTGTTTCTGTAAAAATGGGGGGAAATGGATATGCAGGTCTCTGTGAGGATTAGGAGTAAAAGTTATGTGAGATAATGTAAACATTGTATGTGAAATTTCTTAATAACAGAGCACATTGTAGGGGGATTAAAAGACATTAATTTGTAGATATTAATAGACTTTTTTTCCCTCATTTTAAACTCTTTTTCTAAGTCCATGATTAAATATATTTTCCAGAGTTCTGCATATTAACTACTGCTTTTTGGTCCTAATGACCTGTGAAAAATGATTGGTCATTAAAATAAATGTACTAGTATCTCTAACTTCTGGTCTGAAGATATGCTTAAAATTAATCCCATGTTGTAAGAAGAGTATTAATACTTCGCTGAATCAGCACCTTTAGAAGTCATAATAGGGAAACAATGAACTGTCAATAATTTACTTAACATTTGTCCGTTTTTTTTAATTGCCTAACATTGATAGCTATCTGGTAGCTATTTATTAGGATAATCAAATTTAACCAATTTAGTCTCACAATGCTAGAATTTAATCTTACAAAATGATAGAATGGCTGTTTATGGGATCAATAGGTTTTCACATGATTGAGTCTTAATGTGAAGATTAGATATAAATTTTCAAAATGCCTTTTAATCTTTACAGTTAGGTACATATCTATCTCAATCTCCATCTCTATCTTTACATGTAGATCTTCCTAGTATAGATCTCACATATATCTGTGGTATTAATATAAGCGATATGATCTAGGAACTTTCAGAAAATGGAAATGTTAGCAGAGAATTGTATTAAAAACAAAAATGGACTAACATTAACCTTTTCAGACTGATATGTATTTCTTTTTTGGTGAGAAATCAAACAAAACAAGGGAAATGACCACCTTCCTTACGAAAATTTAATTTAATCAAAGACATGCAAAGACCAAGGTCGTGATTGATTCAGTTGTTTTCTTTGCATTGGGAATATGTCCACTTGAAAAGGAGATTTAAATAGACCACTTCAGTTTGAAACAAAGAAATATCTGGCACAAATCTATTTTTCAACATTTCCACGTGAAAATTTTCTGCTGTTTTACTCAAACAAATATTCAAAGGATTTGGGATTCATTTACCATTAGGAAGGTCACTGATTGTTTTTATTTTTTTAATATCTTGAAGCATTTCTGTTTCAGTTTTGAAAGCGGCAGCTTTATATTTTCTCCCTACTCACTTTAATGATTCCCTGGACACCCACCCTAATGAATGCATTAAGACTCTCTAGCGTTCTTGTTTCTTTACTTTGACCTCCTTCTGATGTTTAATGACTCATAACACATAGTTTGGTGATATGCCTAAATAGGTATTTTATCAAGGGGTGATATTTAAATGTCTTTTGAAAGGACACTGAAACCAAGAAACTTTTATAGTGAAGGCACCCCTGGGAAGCCCAAGCATTTAAATTTCTGTGAAGATTGTTAAGTCTCCTTTTTTAATTTCAGGTTGTAGTTGTAGATCTAGGTGAAGTCATTCAACCCAATACTTTGATGGAACTAACCTTCTTCGGAAAGATTTTAGGACAGATGATAACAATTCCTTTGAAGTCCTACAGATAAGCTGTGCAAGATTTCCTAGATTTTCCTAACATCCTGAATTTGATTCTAAATCTTGACACCATGATCAGAGTAACAGAGAAATGACAACTTGGGTGAAGTTATTTGCAAAATCTGAAATGATCGATAGAATAATATTTACAATAAACAAGGAATTCTTGCAAATTACTGAGAAGGAAAACAAACGAAAAAGAATGTTAGTGGGCAATTAAAAGAAGATGAAATCCAAAAGAGAAATTCTCACATAGATCCACAAAGAAACATGTTTACAGATGTTCACCATAGCAACATTTATGATAGCAGGAAACTGAAGGTAATCTAGTATCCATTTGGTGGATGGAGTGGATAGATGGGTAATCAAAAGCTGGGAGCTTCCCACTAGGAACTACTATGCTACAGTTTGAAGGTGGATTTTCAGATAGCAACATGAATTGATGGTAAGAACAGAATTCTTTGAAAAATTATGTAAGAATCAGGATACAATCTCTACCTTAAGACCATTTATGATAACTTAAATTATATATTGATGGAACGACACTGCATGTTTTGAAAGGGGTGGAACAGGAAGAATGTAAACAGTTAATAATTATATAGAGCATCTCTGAAGCTTTTCTAAAGTAGAGTACACAGGGCTATGTTCTTTGCACACTAGTTCTTGGGTGGAGAAGTTAAATTTGATGCCATATTGGAATACACCTAAGCTGGAAATAAAAATAATTGTGTTTTTCTCAATTATCTGAAATTGAAATGTTATGACATGAAATCTACCTTTGTACCAAGAAGCATAAAAACCCAAAGGCGTTCCTGGTAAAAATATGGGTGGTGTCAGTGGTGGCCACAATGGCATTGCAAGTAGAAGACCCTAACTCTATGGTTACTCTTGTCATTCATATACACTGCTAGCTAGTAACTCCATGATCATTTCATTAAGCTCTGGGCAAACTGAAGAAGTACAACAAATAGCTTTTAATAAATTATTCCAAGTTATCACTTCATATTTTATTCTCATAACTTACTGGGCATGGAATTCCCTTGGGGATTTAGAGGCATTGAATGGTACTGTAGGCCATGTCCTAGTTTAAGGGGCCCAGTTTTTTTTACTGTTACAAATCTACCAGTGTCTACCTAGAGACCATCCTCTGCATATACCACTTGGGCAAACTGTCAAAAAGCTGGTACTTCCTCTCATAACTGCTTTGGCTGACAGTTAAAAATATCAAGACCTGTATCTTACACCAGAATTCTATTACCAATACTGCCACTACCACTCTCTTCCATCCTTTCTTACTGGACAAGTCCATTATCTTTAAGGATAGGGAAAGAGGAAAACTCTCCCATCATCACATGTCAGGTCTGTGATTGGCTAGTACTCTGTTTGCAGCAGAGTTTCATTAGATTATCCCATTTTATACAGTGTTCTTTATAAAGTATAAAAATAGAGATACATCTAGCTTTTTCCCAGTGTTATCAGAATTTCAAAGCCAACATTATTATGTGAGACTGCTTTTAGATGTCTCTGATAGCCAATCTTATCAATTTCTTGGAGACATGAGTATTAAAATATACATCTTATGAGCCTACAATCTGGTCTTGTAGATGTTCCTCAATCAGTTCTAATATGCTATGATGTCATTAGGCCTGTGAAAAGGTTAGTAAACTCAAAAACACAGCATGAGAGATTATTAAAAAGTACACAGAGAAGAAAGGATTTTTTAAAAAAGAAAAAGAACTAAGTATTGGAAAAATTAAATTATCCTAACATATATAATGACAGTGAAGAAATGTCTTCATAATACTGAAAGAAAACACCTGTCAACTTAGAATTCTACAACCAAGAAAAATGCCTTGCAAAACCAAAACCAAATGAAGTTTAAAATCCCCTCCTTTAGTCTTTCTCTTTCTCTTGATTTCTGTTTCACAGACCGTCTACAATTAGCATATGCAAATAGGTACTTAGGTGTATCATCCTTGATATTCACCTAACAGCAACATCCAACCTGGAAGTACTGCCATATCAATTAACCCTCAGAACTTAATTGGGTGGTTACTTAATTTTTATTTGCATAACCAAAAGAGCCCTCTGTTGTAATGCTTCTTCAAACTAAAGGAGAGCATGCACCAAAGGCAAATTCCAGTCTCAATTTAAAAAGCTAGTGAGGCTGAGGCATGCAATTACTTGAGCCCAGCAGTTTGAGAGCAGCCTGGGCAATAAGGTGAAACTCTGTCTCTACAGAAAAATACAAAACTTAGCTGGGTACGGTGATATGCACCTGTAATTCCAGCTACTTGGGAGGCTGAGGTGAGATAATTGCTTGAGTCTAGGGGCAGAGGTTGCAGTGAGCCAAGATTATGTCACAGCACTCTAGCCCAGGTGACAAAGTGAGACCCTGTCTCAAAAAGCATATATATATATATATATATATATATATATATATATTTGATTTGTGAAACGGGTTTAGCAAAAATATATTGAGAATAAAAATCAGAAACTGGTAAAGAAAAACCAAATGAAAAAATATACAAACTTCCCTCCCAAATGTAGATAAGAACCTAGTGAGTTCAGAAGACAGGCCCAGGGGCAAAGTGGCCTGGCCTGGCCAGCCCTCGAAAGTGCTCTGCGTGAACCAAACGGTGAAAGTGGACGTGTAAACGGCATTTCGTTGAAATCCGTGAGGAGAAGACAAGACGGGAGGAAATCTGACAACACCATTGCTGCCACCACCTGCAGGGCCAGCTTCTGACTAGGATGGAAAAGAAGCATTTCATATATATATATATATGAAGCTAGCAAATGTGTTCCTATTTTTGGATTAGAAATATTTCTAGAATCAAGAGCTTAAAAAAAGTTGTTCAGGATAAGCAAATACATAGAAACAAACTCTACAAGTGATTACCTAGGGCTGAGAGATGGGGGGATACAATGGTGAGAGTGAGGGGAGACAATGAGAAATAATTAGTAAGGATTATGAAGTTTCTTTATCGGATGACAAAAATGTTCTAAAGTTGATTGTGGTCATGGTTGCACAGCTCTGTGAATATACTACAAACCACTGGATTGCAATTTTAAATGGATAAATTGTAAAATATATAAACTATGCCTCAATAAAGCTGAAAAAATTTATATGGTTTTGGGAAAACATTTATAGTAATAAAAAATGATGAAAAACAGCAACAAAAATTCTATTCATTCTCCACTGGGCCCTTGGTTTGTTTGTCAACTCTGTCATACTTTTTTCTGACTTCCCATGGCATATTAGTCCATTTTCATGCTGCCAATAAACACATACCCAAGACTGGGCAAGTTACAAAAGAAAGATGTTTATTGGACTTACAGTTCCATGTGGCTGGGAAGCCCACAATTATGGTAGAAGGTGAAAGGCATGTCTCACATGGTGGCAGAAAAGAGAAGAGAACTTTTGCAGGGAAGTTCTCTTTCTAAAACCATCACATCTCATAAGTCTCATCAGACTTATTCACTATCACAAGAACAGCATGGGAAAGACTTGCCACCATAGTTCATTCACCTCCCACTGGGTCCCTCCCACATTACATGGGAATTCAAGATGAGATTTGGGTGGGGACACAGCCAAACCATATCATTCTGTCCCTGGTCCCTCCCAAATCTCGTTTACTCACATTTCAAAACCAATCATGCCTTCTCAATAGTCCCCGAAGTCTTAACTCATTTCAGCATGAACTCACACGCCCACAGTCCAAAGTCTCAAAATTTGTAAAATCAAAAACAGGTTAGCTACTTCCTAGATACAATGCAGATATAGGCATTGGGTAAATAGAGCTGTTCCAAATGGGAGAACTTGGCCAAAAGAAAGGGGCTATAGGCTTCATGCAAATCCAAAATTCAGCGGACAGTCAAATCTTGAAGAACCAAAACGATCTCCTTTGACTCCGTGTCTCACATCTAGGTCACACTTATGCATGAGGTGGGTTCCCATGGTCTTGGACAGCTCTACCCCTGTGGCTTTGCAAGGTACAGTCTTCTTCCCAGCTGCTTTCACAGACTGGCTTTGAGTGTCTCTGGCTTTTCCAGGTGCATGGTGCAAGCCGTCAGTGGATGTACCATTCTGAGGTCTGGAGGACAGTGGCCCCACTTCTCACAGTTCTACTAGGCAGTGACCCAGTAGGAACTGTGGGGGGTGGGCAGTGCCCCACATCTCCCTTCTGTACTGCCCTAGCAGAGGTTCTCCATGAGAGCCCTGCCCGTGCAGCAAATTCTGCCTGGGCATCCAGGTGTTTTCATACATTTTGTAAAATCTAGGCAGAAGTTCCCAAACCCCAATTCTTGACTTCTGTGTACTGGCAGGCTCAACACCAAGTGGAAGCTACCAAGGCTTGAGGCTTGCACCCTCTGAAGCCATGGCCTCAGCTCTACATTGACCCCTTTCAGCTACAACTGGGGTGGCTGGGATGCAGGGCATCAAATCCCTAGGCTGCACATAGCATGGGGACTCTGAGCCCAGCCCATGAAACCACTTTTTCCTCTTAGGCCTTTGGGCCTGTGATGCGAGGGGCTGCCATGAAGACTTCTGACATGCCCTCCCATGTCTCTGACATGTGAGACATTTTCCCCATTGTCTTGGGGATTAAGACATTCTGCTCCTCATTACTTATACAAATTTCTGCAGCCAGCATGAATTTCTCCTCAGAAAATGTTTTTTTTTTTTTCTATTGCATAGTTAGGCTGCAGATTTTCCAAACTTTTATGCTTGGCTTCCCTTATAAAACTGAATGCCTTTAACAGCACCCAAATCACATCTTAAATGCTTTGCTGCTTAGAAATTTCTTCTGCCAGACATCCTAAATCATCTCTGTCAAGTTCAAAGTTCCACAAATCTCTGGGGCAGGGGCAAAATACTACCAATCTCTGCTAAAACATAACAGGAGTCACCTTTGCTCCAGGTCCCAACAAGTTCCTAATCTCCATCTGAGACCACCTCAGCCTGGATTTCATCGTCCATATCATTATCAGCATTTAGGGCAAAGCTACTCAACAAGTCTCCAGGAAGTTCCAAACTTTCCAACATTTTCCTATCTTCTTCTGAGTGCTCCAAATTGTTCCAATCTCTGCCTGTTACCCAGTTCCTAAGTCACTTTCACATTTTCAAGTATCTTTTCAACAGTACCCCATTCTACTGGTACCAATTTACTATATTAGTCCAACTTCATGCTGCTGATAAAGACATAATCGAGACTTGGCAATTTACAAGAGTTTTATTGAACTTACAGTTCCACTCACAATCATGGCAGAAGGTGAAAGGCACATCTCACGTGGCAGCAGACAAGAGAAGAGAACATTTGCAGGGGAACTCCTTTTTTAAAAACTATCAGATCTCATGAGACTTACTCACATCATGAGAATAGCATGGGAAAGACTTGCCCCCATGATTCAATTACCTCCCACCAGGTCCCTCCCAGAACATGTGGGAATTCAAGATAAGATTTGGGTGGGGACACAGCCAAACCATATCACATTGCATCTCTCTATTGTACTGTCTCCCTTTCCCCATTTTTCTGCCTAATTTTTCTGCCTGGAAATCTTGTTCCAGCATTTGACTTCCTAATACCATGATTTTGTTTCTCTGTAGATCATTTTTGATTAACATGTACTCACTGGCTTTGTGTAGGCTGTAAATTTAAGATTTGTTTAAATTATGAGCGAGAGAGTGGGCTTGACAGAGTGGGGAAGCCAGACTACCTGGGCATTTCTTCCTTCCTCTTGGAGTCATTTAAACCACATTTCAACAATCATTTGTCTGGTTTCCTTGATCCTTCTATCACTTCTAATGCACGCATTTATTTTATAATACCAAGGATTAGCAATCATTCTGCAAAGGACCCAAGGTAACATTTGAATTACAATTCCTCGAAATGCCTAAATTTATCATCATTCTCTTTCTCTCCCCAGTTTTGTTTACTTTTACTGTTTACTCTTTCAATAATGTCATGTTTTTGAGGCAAGGGATTTTCAAGCTCATTGAAATTTGATTTGGCTTTTTTTTTTTCTGCTTTGATGAGGACCATTAGCTTCTGAAAATGGGACTCTGTGCTTTCATTTCACTTTCAATCCCTAAGTTTCATTTTTCTCTTCTTTCTTTGCTCCTCAGGCCTCAGATTGGCAACATAATGGAGTGTGTAATGTTCTTTTTATGTTTTAAGTGTCCAAAGGCAACTTGTAGCCAATCATTCAAATCATTCCTGAGAAGGCAGGAAGCCTCAAGGTCCTAATTTTCACTCTGAATTTCATATTAGACAATTATAGATGAACCATTAGCTGCCAGTTGGGAAATAAAATCTATGTTTATGGACGTTGGTTATAATTAACCAGTATTTAATTGAATACAGTATTATAGTGTAGGTGATGGGGAGAAAGAACAATGCATGCATTTATTTTGCATTATCTTATATTTATATTATAATTATATTGCATATAATTACATGCAATATAATTATAACATATTATTATATATGTAATTATATTTATATTATAATTATATTACATTTATATATTTCTCTGCCTTGTTTGTCTGTCAGTTTTCTGATATGCTCAAAGCCTTACACAGTGTGAGGCAAATAGTAAGCGCTAAATAATTATTTGGTGAATGAAAATGACCAAGCAAGACTATAGGAACTTCAGGCAAACAGGTTTTCAGTGAACTTGTGGGTAGTAACTACTGCCTTCTTTTGCTAGTTTTTTGAAAAGCCACTTTAAAGGAAATGCTGTGCCTGACTTTTTCTAGTTCTGATGTTGAGTTATATATAAATTCTTATTCTTTTTTCCTCCACCAATGGAATTCTTTCCCTTGCCTTTGTTTTAATGTAATACCCCATCAAGTTTTAGCAATTCCAGGAATAAGAGGTTGTTCAATTCCAGTAACAATATGTATCTGCTTGGCAGTACCATTTACAGGTCTTTACTTTGCTGCAGTAATTTAGGTGAATAGTCTGAAAACTGATGAAAAGTGATTCATATGAGGCCTTTTCTATGGAATTTGTTTACTGTATCTGCCAGATGAAGACATTTCCATTTTAAGTAAGCTTCAGTTACTCAATGTATGCTGTAGTCTAAATGGCAAAAACAAACAAAAATTTATGCTTTCTCTTGTTTCTGTATTTTTTAGAATAATTTTTTTCATATCTTAACACATAGGTATGTACTGTCAGTGTAAATCATTCATTCATTTGTTTATTCATATAGGACTGGGAATATAAAAGATGAGTAAGACAGAGTCCCTTGCTCTTGAAATGTTTCATAATTAGTTCTTGTGTTTCAAAGTTAATTTTTAACCATTTTGTTTTATAAAAGGAGTCTTTTACAGTGGAATGAAATGACTCAAGCCCACTGGTTTGCTACTGAGCAAATAACACTCACTACATATGTCGGATGATTGATTTGGGTAAATCCAGACTGGAATTATCCTATTGAGGTACACATTTGAATTCCACTACAAAGCAGAAGGAACCTACAATTTATTTGGCTTTCAGTTTCATCAGACAGGACATCCTGATTGTCTATTCCACTGACAATGACTAAAATACTGGACGAAATAGTTTAAAATAATCTTTTCAAGTATACTGATGAGCTGATTAGCAAGCGTAATTTGTAGATATAAGGAGCACGAACACACAGACACACACATATATACATATATATGTATGTATTTTACCACAGTAAGTTTTAGCAGTTGATGTTGATAACACTTAAAGCAACCCACTAGCCAAGGCTAATAAATGGTTGGGAATATTAGCAACCCCAATAAGTGAAAGTAAAGACTCATTCCTGAATGCACACAGCAAATCAACTGGCTATAATTTATGGACTCAACCTGCCTTATCTAGGACACAACTTCACCCACAATTGGCATAAATACAATGGACCTTCTAGAATATAAAAACTTTAGACCTTCATCTTTTATGGAATCATTCACTGAAGCTTTTCACTTGTCATTTTCTCCTTGTCTGGTATAATAAACTCAGAACTCATATTGTGGGTAGCTGTGCTGGTCTTTTTCTTTTCTTTATCACAGAGACCTCACACATATAGCCAAGATGTTGAAAAGCAGCCCAAAAGTGCAAAGAGGAAGTAGAAATAAATTTGCATGTGCAACCTTCTCCAAGTTAAGTTGAGAAAGACTTGCATGTCTCAAACATAGGTGCTGGATGGAAGTAAAACAATATTCCTTGAGAATTTGTAAACATATATTGATTTTTCCATGGATTTACAATCCAAATTTATACTATCTGGGTAGTACAAAATTTTCGAGATAGATATTAAAATGGTCCTAGGTTGCTATGGATCTAGGTACATAGGAGAAGGAAACACAAATCCTCTCCAAAGTACTGGCATTACATAATGGTAAAAGGATCAATGCAACAAGAAGAGCTAATGATCCTAAATATATACGTGCCTAATAGAGGAGCACCCAGATACCTAAAAGAGACTTAGAGACCTACAAAGAGAGACCTACAAAGAGAGACCTCTAAAAGAGACCCAGAGACCTACAAAGAGACTTAGACTCCCACACAATAATAGTGGGAGACTATATCACTCCACTGTCAATATTAAGACTGATCAGCGAGACAGAAAATTAACAAGGATAACCAGGACTTGAACTCAACCTAGACCAGGAAAACCTAATAGACATTTACAGAACTCTCCACCCCAAATCCATAGAATGTTCGTTCTTTTCAGCACCACATCACACCTACTCTAAAACTGACCACATAATTGGAAGTAAATCACTCCTCAGCAAATGCAAAAGAACGGAAATCACAACAAACAGTCTCTCGGACCACAGAGCCATTAAATTAGAACTCAGGATTAAGAAACGAACTCAGAACCGCACAACTACATGGAAACTGAACAAGTGGTTCTTGAATGTTGACTGCATAAACAATAAAATGAAGGCAGAAATAAAGATGTTCTTCAAAACCAAAGAGAATGAAGACACAATGTACCAGAATCTCAGGGACACATTTAAAGCAGTGTCTAGAGGAAAATTTGTAGCAATAAATGCCCACATGAGAAGCAAGGAAAGATCTAAAATCGATACCCTGTTGTCAAAATTGAAAGAGCTAGGGCAGCAAGATCAAAAAAACCTCAAAACCTAGCAGAAGACAAGAAATAACTAAGATCAGAGCAGAACTGAAGGAGATAGAGACACAAAAGACCCTTCAAAAAGTCAGTAAATCCAGGAGCTGTTTTTTTGAAAAGATCAACAAAATAGACAGACCACTAGCCAGATTAACAAAAAGAAAAGAGAGAATAATCAAATAGATGCAATAAAAAATGATAAAGAGATATCACCACAGATTCCATGGAAATATAAACCACCATCAGAGATTACTACAAACAACTCTATGCACATAAACCAGTAAACCTGGAAGAAATGGACAAATTTCTGGAGACTCTAACCCTCCCAAGCCTAAACCAGGAGGAAGTCAAAACCCTCAATAGACCAATAACAAGGGCTGAAGTTGAGAGAGCAATTAATAGCCTACCAACCAAAAAAAACCCTAGGTCCAGATGGGTTCACAGCCGAATTCTACCAGACATACAAAGAGGAGCTGGTACCATTCCTTCTGAAACTATTCCTAACAATCTAAAAAGAGGAAATGCTCCCCAAATCATTTTATGAGACCAACATCATACTAATACCAAAACCCGACAGAGACTCAACAAGAAAAGAAAACTTCAGGCCAATATCCATGATAAATATAGATGCAAAAATCTTCAATAAAATACTGGCAAACCGATTGCAACCGTACATCAAAAAGGTTATCCATCATGATCAAGTCGGCTTCATCCGGGGATGCAAGGCTGGTTCAACATACGCAAGTCTATAAATGTAATTCACCACATAAACAGAACCAAAGACAAAAACTACATGATTATCTTAATAGATGCAGAGAAGGCCTTCGACAAAATTCAACAGCTCTTTATGCTAAAAACTCTCAATAAACTAGGTATCGTCGGAATGTATCTCAAAATAATAAAAGCTATTTACGACAAACCTACAGCCAATATCATACTGAATGGGCAAAAACTGGAAGCATTCCCTTTCAAATCTGGCACTAGACAAGGATGCCCTCTCTCACCACTCCTATTCAATATAGTATTGGAAGTTCTAGCCAGAGCAATCAGGCAAGAAAAAGAAATAAAGCATATTCAATTAGGAAAGGAGGAAGTCAAATTTTTTCTATTTGCAGATGACACGACTGTATGTTTAGAAGACCCTATCGTCTCAGCCCAAAATCTCCTTAAACTGATAAGCAACTTCAGCAAAGTCTCAGGATACAAAATCAATGTGCAAAAATCACAAGTGTTCCTATATACCAATAACAGACTTAAAGAGAGCCAAATCAAGAACAAACTGCCATTCACAATTGCTACAAAGAGAATAAAATACCTAGGAATAGAACTAATGAAGGATGTAAAGGCCCTCTTCAAGGAGAACAAACCACTGCCCAAGGGAATAAGAGAGGACACAAATAGATGGAAAAACATTCCATGCCTATGGTTAGGAAGAATCCCTACTTTCAACTACCTATTGTACCACACTTGTGGAGGAAAACCATGTTTGTTCACTTAAACTATAGGCTATGTATGTCATAGAAAGTAGGATTTTATCCAGTGACCTTGGGATAATTAACTCACAATTTCTGTCCGTATTGACCAAATTATGTAACTCATGTGTGTAGCTTGGCTTCACATAATATTTGGAAAACCTCAAGATCTTTGATAAATTATTAAATTTGATGATGATAAAAATTTAAAAATACATATTAAATATAGTTATTGTAATTGATGCATTAATTCAACCAACATTTATTTTATCTTGATATAGTCTAAGTTGTATAGTAAATGTTGGTGATACAAGACTAACTTTACTCTGATTCTTAGTATGTAAGTTATATTGAGACTTTTTTTACACTTTTCTGGGAAAAAGGAGAAGTACTATAAAAAATCAGAAGCAGTAAATTAAGCCAAATTAATAGACTCAGGAACGTACTAATACTAATGCATCAGTGAAAATTAAGAAACTCTTCAATTTCAAGCATCCAACAAAATTTGCATTCTTCTTCTCATATCCCAGGACATCAATGTGGGCAGGTGAATACAAGGAAGAAATCAGTTGTTTATCATCTCTAAAGAAATTCCATGAATGGCTTTGGGGAGAAGATTAACAGAAAACAATGAGTATTTGCCAAATATCTGTAAGAAAGTAGTGTAAATTTTTGGAAATGAACTGCAAATCATATACGCTTCGGGGTGCCACCGCTCATTTATCTAACTGCTTACTCCATGTCTTTAACTGTTTAATAGCTCGCTAACACTTAGCATACTAAAAGTGAAATTCTTGATTTCCCCCCTCTCCAAATCTACTTCTTTCATAGTCTTCTCCTTCTCAGTGAATGACATCACCATTTACCGGATCATTAGGCCAGAGCCCCTTACATCTGTCCAACACACAAGATTAGAAACTTCCCAAATCTGATCACTCTCACCATGCCCATTGCTTCTACCCATATCCAAGCCACCATCACATCTTGCTGAACTGTAACCTCCTAATTACCTCTAATTCTGCTTTTTCTTCATTCTATTCTCTTCCATACAACATTCAAAATACTCTTTTAAAACAGTATGTAGATCATATATACTCTGTTTAAAACTTTTACTGGTTTCTGATTATAATTAAAATGTTGTACAATAGAAATTTATTCCTGTGGCCAACATGGGGCAGTTCACAACCTCATTACTCCTCACCCCTCACACTATACTCCCTGTGACTCTCCCTTTCACCCAGTCTGCACCAGCTATACTGGTTTCCTTCTTGGTCTTGGAACATTCCAAGCTTATTCTTAATTGGAGGCTGCTGCATTTGCTTTCCTCTCAGCCTGGAATGCCCTCCTTTCAGATCTTTGCTGGTTGACTCTCTTTACCATAGACTGACTTTCTCCTCAGCTGCCCTCTTGGCAATAGCCATCAGCCAGCCCCATTCCCCTTCCCATCACTCCTCTCAATTTTCCATTTAGTGTTTGTCCCTTTTTGAAATTATTCTTTTCATTAATTTGCTTGTTTATTTTCTGTCTTCCTCAAATAAATGTGGGCTTCATAAGAGTTGTGATTTTCTCTGTTCTATTCTACATCCTAAAAAGGGCATGAAGTGAGTTCTCAATACATATTTATTGACTGAATCTCAGCATATTAATAAGATGAAAAATGTATTGGTTTGGGGGTAATGCTGAAAATCATGTAAATAAAGGGTTTCCCTATTACTGAATCAATAAACCAAAATAATAAACCAAATTATGTAGTTTAACTTTATTTTTACATAGCCTTAGCATACATGAGAAATACTTTCAAAAGTATGATAAAAGAAAATGTGTAAATAAAATATTTTGAATGCATATTTTCTCTTTCTACATTTTTAATAATTAAATTTAAACTTAAATAATCAGTCTCTGGATCACTCATCTATAAAACAGGTGATTAATGTAGAAAAATATCTCATAGATTTTTTTCTGGCAAAGCAGTAATTTACTGATCCACTATTACATACCTTTCTGTTTTCTTCCAAGAGCTATAAATTGTTGATAAACATTGTTTACCCTGCCCCTATGGCTCCCTTGTGGAGAATACCTTTTAGTTTGTAATTAGTGGTAAGTGGGTAACAGCTGCCTACTTGGTACATTTTTGAGTTGTAAGTAAATACAGAACACCTGTTTGTTAATAATAATCACCTGTTGAGAGAGAATCAATATGTGGATCAGAATCTGCTCGGGGCCTTCCACTTGGAATGCTGTCAGCCCCTGAGGCTCTCAGCAGGATGGGCTGCTGGCCCCCTGGATAGACTCACTTTGTTTTCTGTCTGGGTGCCTACCTCCCATTTCCTTCAGCACCACCTGGGTGGGGATCCCCTGGCTGAGCTGGTTCTTGGTAATAAATCATCCAAAACTCCTGCAGAAATATAATATTGAAAGCATTGGTTGAATATTAAGAATATTTTGGTTTATTGAAGGGAATAGAATAAAGCAACAAATATCAAATAAATCTTTGATATTCAGTTGTGCTGTAGGTTATGTAGACCAGCATTATGCTTACCAAATAGGCAATCTCAACATCAGTGAAAGAAAGTATATAATTCAGTGGTTGGACATCTATCAACAATTTTAACAATTGGCAAGTTCTTAATTTTAGCAAGTGATGTTTTGGTCCACATGTCATTATTTTAAAAATGTATAATACTTTACATATTTAGAATTCAGATGATATAACAAGGAAAATCAAGGCTCCAATTATTCCTTTCTTTGTGATGTTGAATTTTTTTTTTTTTGAAACAGTGTTTTGCTCTTGTTGCCCATGTTGGGGTGCAATGGCTTGATCTTGGCTCACTGCAACCTCTGCCTCACAGGTTGAGTGATTCTCTTTCCTCACCCTCCCGAGTACCTGGGATTATGGGCGACAACCACCACATGCAGCTAATTTTTTGTATTTTTAGTAGAGATGGGGTTTCACTATGTTGGCCAGGCTGGTCTTGAACTCCTGACCTCAGGTGATCTGCCCACCTCAGCCTCCCAAAGTACTGGGATTACAGGCATGAACCACCATGTCCAGTTGATGTTGAGTTCTTTTATGGCAGTGATTTTTCCATAAGGAAGTTGAGAGGCACAGGGGGAGAAAAACAAACCAACAAAATCAGCTGTCATCGTTCCTTGAGGACAAAATATGTACAATGACCATAATTTAAGGTAAACAGTACATACCTGTGTTAGTCTATTTTAACACTGCTATAAAGAAATACCAGAGACTGGGTAGTTTATAAAGGAAAGAGGTTTAATTGACTCACAGTTCTGCATGGCTAGGGAGGCCACAGGAAACTTACAATCATGGCAGAAGGTGAAGAAGAAGCAAGTATCTTTGTCACAAGGTGTCAGGAAAGACCGAGAGGGTACGGGAAGATGCCACTTTCAAAATCATCAGGTCTCATGAGGACTCTCTCACTATCACAAGAACAGCATGGGGTAACCACCCCCATGATCCAATCACCTTCCACCAGATCTCTCCTTTGCCACATGGGCATTACTATTAGAGATGAGATTTGGGTGTGGACATAGAGCCAAACCGTATCAACCACCATGCATATATAAGAGAGGGGGACCTTCATGTCCTGATGTCTTGCTTGGACAGAGTCTTGGCTACCTCCTCCTTGGCCTAAAGTGGCTCCTCAAGGCATTCCTGTACTTCCTTGTTCTTAACCCTGGGGGGCCTAGCTGGTCAGCCAGTGGCTTCTTGCAGGCCTTCTCTGCCTTCAGCTTGTGGATATGTACCAGGAGAATCTCCTTGATTCTCATTCACCTAAAAGGGGACCAAGTCGTGAGGCTGGGTGTGGTGGCTCACACCTGGGTGGGTGACACCCAGCACTTTGGGTGGCTGAGGTGGGAGGATCACACGAGCCCAGGAGTTCAAGAGCAGCCTTGGTAACACAGGGAGACCTTGTCTCTACACAAAATAAAAAAATTAGCTGGGCATGGTGGCTTGCACGTGTTGTCCTGGCTACTCAAGAGGCTATGGTGAGAGAATTGCTTAAAGCCTGGGAGTTTGAGGCTGCAGTGACCCATGATCATGCCACTGAACTCCAGCCTGGGTGACAGAGTGAGACCCTGTCTCAAAAATAAATAAAGAACACGGAAAAAAAATAAAGAAAAATGTACATGGAAAACGAGACTTAGGGGGTGATTTCAGTGTAATTGAGATGTCAGATATGGGTTGCTGGGGTTTCAGATTCACTCATAGCAATTTTCCAAGTTGCTCCATTGAAATCCTACTCACCTCATCTGATGGAAGCCCATCACATATCCATCCTCCTTCGCTCCTTGCGAAGGCCAATTCTGAGGCCTTCATTCTGAAGCACACACAAGGTTGTAAGCTGCTAAGTAATCAGTGAAAGGGTAAGTCCTTCAAATGAATAGACATGCAAAACCTTTTCATTTTGATGCACTACTTCCTGTGACTGCCATCACTGCAACACTCTCTGAAGATGGCAGAGCAAAGCAAAAGCATGAGCAACCAGAACTAGCAGAAAGCACGTCTTTTTTGCAGCATGCAGGCCACTTGACTTGACCCAATATGTACATCCAAAGAGAAAAATACAGAATCAAAGTCATAGTAACGTGAACATCAAAGGGATCTAGACAGCATTTGGCTAATGCCCATTATTTTATGCTGAAAGGCCTAGCGAGAGCAAATAACTTGCTCAAGGTCACAGAGCTAGTCATTGCATATACAGAGCTACAATACTCAATAGGTTTCTCTCATGACAGTGTCCCAATTACACTGGCTTTTTGTTTGTTGTAACTAAAAAAAGTGGGTATACACCAACGAATTAGGAAATAACATGCAATATGCTTGCACGTAGTTTTAAGGCATTAATTACATACTTAAAATGAAAACCAATGTACAAACACGGTATAGGTGGGCAGTTGTATCAGCCATTTACAGAATCATCTCTATCAGGGAGAGAAATGAAGGCCCCAAGCTTTTAGCAAAAGCTTATAGATATTGTTATATCGGAGTAAAATGGGATTTTCTGAGCACTAACAGTGAAAATAGCCTTGAGAATATACATATTCCTTTTGCCTCTAAAGATGGACTGGTATCTCATATACCTAATCATATATGGTGTGCTGTTTCTTCAGGCTCCTTTATTGTTCTGGCCAGAACTGAGGAAACTGGGAAATTTTTGGAAGACTGGGTATTTCAGTTCTAACTGAGAGTTTTTTTTTACTTGTAAAGCAGTTTGATAGTTCTATTTGAGAAAGTGGATCAACTTTTGGAAAGGACAAGCTTTCCGTTAAAGTGCCCAGTGCTGTTTACTTCTGCTGGGAAGCATGAGCCACAGCAGTAGCCCTTGGACTGGTGGGTAAGTTTTCCACCACATTCCTGCCTGCTGGTAAAAGTGGCTCAAGAGTCTTAGGGCTCTTTAGTCCTGTAAGCAACGTTTCCTATGGCAAATCTGCTATTTGGTCTTCAGTGACTTGAGATTGAGTTTTGCGTTTTTTAAAAACCTGGATTCATATCAGTATGACCCTGAAATATTTGAGTATTATTCAACTTTTGGTCTCCTTTAAGAAGAGAGCATTAAACAAAATGGAAATCTTAACATCTCCTTATCACTCCCTGGTTGTATTTATTAATAACCTTAGAAATATTTTGCTGGAGTTGAGGTGAATGATTCATGTTCTAAGTCTTTTTGTCTTCCCCAAATCATTTGCATATTTAAATATTTTCAAAGGCATACCATCCTTAAAGAGGGCAAGTACAATGGATAATAATGTTTTTAAAAGTAACAGGCTTAGGCCAGTCTCTGTGGCTCATGCCTATAATTCCAGGATGTTGGGAGACTGAGGCGGGAGGATCACTTGAGCCCAGGAGTTGGAGACCAGCCTGGGCAGCATAGTAGGAATCCATCTCTAAACATGTTCTGTTTTAAAAAAAATTAGCGAAGTATGGTGGTGTGTGCCTGTAGTCTGAACTACTAGGTAGACTGAAGCAGGAGAATTGCTTGAGCCTGGGACTTTGAGGCTGCAGTAAGCTGTGACCATGCCACTGCACTCAGCCTGGGTGACAGAGTGAGACCCTGTCTCAAAACAAAATAATAGATTTATTAAAATAAAAATTACACCTAAAAAGTTGTGCAATTCAGGCTTTTTAGTGTATTCACAGTTATGAATTCATTATCATCATCTAATTTCAGAACACTTCCACCACTCCAAAAAGAAATCTCATATTTATTACCAGTCACTACCAATTCCTTCTTCTCTCCTGCCCCTAGTAGCCACAAATCTACTTTCTGTCTTCATAAATTTTCCTGTTCTGTAATAGTGGTCTTCTGTTTCTGGCTTAGTGTTTCCAAGGTTCATCTATATTGTAGCATGTATCAGAACCTCATTCCTTTTTATAGCTGAATAGTATTCTGCAGTATGGATACGCCACATTTTGTTTAGCCATTCATTCATTAGTTAATGGACATTTGGTTTGCTTCTACTTTTTGAATATTATAATAACACTGCTATAGATATTCATGTCCAAGATTTTGTGATGATGTATTTTTTCAGTTATTTTGGTTATATACCTAGAAGTGGATTAGTTTTTAATGGTACTAATCATTTTAGGCACAAATGGTTCTCACTGTAACCAAAAGTTGGTTCTAAAATGGGCATATGTCCTTTTATTTTCTTATGAGTGAAATCTATGTGCTTGAAAATTATTGCCATGAACTTTAGTTCTTCTGTATCAGTTAAGATAAGTTTTATAGTGGACACAAATGTAGGTCTCACGGTATGTCAAAATTACTCAAGTACTTTGAGCAAAGAGGCTGAGAAAAAAAATCTAATTAGGTCAACATATCAGGAATAATTAAAATATCAATTACTCAGTGCCATTTCTTTATCACAACATTTCCTGGTTGAAAACCTAGCTACCTTTTCCTGCCGGTCTTCTTTTGCATTGCCGGGGCCGGAATAGAATGTAAACAAATAGCATGGTCAGCAGTAATACACAGGCCAGGGTCCCTTTTAAATTACTCAAGTTACAGGCTCTTCACATGGTTGGGTAATATCATTCCCATTTTATAGAAAAGGAAACTGAGGCCCAGAGACGTTATTTAACCCAAGGTTGCATAATGGATACATGGTGGAGCTAGGGTTCAAAACCCAAAATGTGTAGTTAGGAGGAAGGGATTGAAGTCACATAGATCTGTTTTCTTCCTGGCTCTTCCATGTACTAGCTGAGATTTTAGGCATGTTTCTTAGATTTGCTAAGACTCAATTTTCCTATCTGTAAAATGGAAAAGATAATATTTAAGGCAGAGAGAGAATTAAGAGATAATGTACATTAAGAGTGAAGCATGTGCCTACAATATTTGCTGAGTGAATAAATCTAGGCGTGTCTCACTCCAAACACTGTGCTCTAACACTGCATCACACTTTGGCTTATTCACCAGCATAATAAAGCCACAAGAAACTCTGGTTCAGGAAAGCATCGCAGGGCTGCGACAGATTCAGAAGCTCTGGTTACAATAAAAACTATAGTGGGTGCAGTTTGGTTTTCTCTTTCTCCTTACCAAGGACCTCTGAGGCTGCTAGAGAATTGTGGTTGTGGGTAAAAATAATTAGAGACAATACCCCGGTTTTCTTCCTCTCACTGATGTTGAAGCGGCAGAGAGGGTGAGCATTGGAGGCATCCCTCACTATTGTGTATACACTGGCCATGCTCAGGTCATTCAAGTCACCGAGAGAAGTCCAGCATCTATGCATCCCAACCAGATTATTTCTCCAAACCTAACTGGAGTCTGGGTTCTGAACTCATGTTTCCTTTATATACTGATGAGCTGGGTTGTAAGGTTCCCAGCTAAAACATTTTTATTTGCTAAATCTGGTGACCCTAGCTGAAAGGCCCAGCAGAATTGGGCCTGATAGTCCCTTTACCCTGTCTATCTTTTAACCACAAAGTGAGTACCAGAGCTACCCACTTCATTTCCTCTTGGTCCTCCAATGGCTTCTCACATGCAGAATCAAAGCCCTCGCCGAAGCAGAGGTGCTGTCTCTCACTGCCAGCCTAGTTAAATGGAACACCCACTTGCTTTTAGCTGATGCCCTTGCCCCAAACTTCATTGAGAAAATAGGGGCAATCAGAGGGAAAATCCATGACCTTTACCCACCACATCTTCTAGCTCTCTTGCAGTTGTCCTGTTAGTTCTGCCTTTAATATGTAGCCAAGGCTGAGACTCACCCATTACAATGGAGGCTCCATGAAGGCAGACATTGGGTTAGTTTTTAACATGTTGTCTTTTAAGAGTATAGACTAGAGCCTTGAACATTATAGCCGCTTTATTAATACTGGGGGGAAAATGAATTTCAGTTAAATGTTTTTAGTTAGAGAGAGAAGGGGCAAGTGAAGGGAAGGCTGATATTCTCTTAAATATAGAACTGGATGTGATTATAAGTCTTTTTGGTGTCCTGCCACTTCCCTCTACTTTGTGACTCTGCGATGTTCAACATCAGGAGCTTGGTGTAGGGTAGGGTTATACGTTGGCCAACAGGTATTGAGAGAAAAGTTTAGAAGATGGAGCTGTCTTTAGCTTCATGGTGCCTGCCAGTATAGAAAGCTGATTATCAGATTCTGATCTTTGTATTTCATTTGTTAACTTCTTAATTTCTTAGGCAAAGAAATTTAACTTGCATATTTTGTACCATTGCTATAAGGTGATTTTATTATCATTAATAATGATAATGATAATAGAAACCATCACTCTCTTATGTTAGCCTTTACAGTTTATTTCTTCCAAGTACTTATTACCCCCTTTTAGACAGGAGTCAAGTATTCTGGAGGGAACTCCAGGAAGAGGGCAAAGGGCACCCAGCCTAAGTTCTACCTACCCTGTCTCATTTTTTTCCTCACTCCTAAATATGACTCAGTGACTCCGACTGGGCCTTGGGCTTCATCCTCTCAGTTCTTTCTAGTTAAATAAATATTTGCTAGTAGATGTTAAACTTCTATTATTCATTAGATATAGGGCTAGACTCTGGGAACAAAAAAAGATCCTTGTCTTTTAGATGGTCATGTCCTAGCAGATGAGGGTTCTTGTAAGCAAGAACATTTCAATAAGCATTGGTCAGTGCTCTGACAGATGTTAGCATGGCAGGTCCACTCCTAACATTTGCGGGGCCTAGGGCAAGGATAAAGCCCATATGCCATCTGTCTAGAGATTTGGCCTTGATAAATTAGGCTAACAGACCATGGCTAAATAAGATATGTTGTGTCCTCCTGCCATGATAAATACACTTGTTCAACCAAATTTGAATTTAGAATTGTGGAACCCCTTGGTGTTCTACACAGAAACACAGCAGTGAAGGGAAAACCAGTTGCTGACCTATAGCCTGACTTGAAATGCACCAACAATCTTTCCTTTTCTGGCTGCTTCCACACTGTGAGGGGCCTCACAAGCACACATGTGGGTACTCCAGCCTGAATATTTAGAATGCATCCACATGGACCAAACAGGTGGCTTTAGCTACCTCTCAGCCTAGGTGTGCATATCCTGAGGCTTTGGGAGTGAATTCTGAGCCATTTGGACATAAAATTATGGGTCCAGAAAACTTGAAGCATAATCTGAAAGGGATAAATAGGGCCCTGGGGGCATTTTACTTGGCTCTGAGAGTTCTCCGTGAAGTGGAGTATCATGGTCCTGCATAGTTCAGAACCCAGGGCAGAGGTTTCCTGGCCTTGGTCATAGGGCAGCAGGCAGCACTCATTCAGTACAAGGAGTGTGTGTGTATAGAGGTGGGCACGTAAGCCCCCCTCCCCCAACAAAAAGGGATCAGAAAGATTTCAAGACTTCTAAGAGGAAATAATACTGAGCTAAAATTTGGAAGGGGCGACTAGACAGCTAAACAAAGGTAGAGAGGCCATTGTAAGGTGATAGATCAGCAGGGGCACATTTGCAAAGAGAGGACACAACATTGTGTGGAACTACATGCAAATTCATCATTACCAGAGTGGAAATAGGTAGGAGTTGATGCCTAAATGGTGGTTGGGGTCTTGATATTGAGGACATTGTCTGCCTCGCTGAAAGGCCTGGATTTAATCTGTTGGAGATAGCGAACTCTGATATATCTCCACATCTGAACTCATTTTTGGCTAATAGTGTTATCTCCTTAGGTCCAAAAGCATTGTCCACTGCAGAGTTTCTGATCCAGGCTATAATTCTGGCTGCAACACACTAAGGAGCTATCTTGCTGACTTTCAGAGCCCTGGAAGCAGCTCTCTGTTGCCCCCTCTTGGCAGCTAGGATTTCACTCTTTGGTGTTTCAAGGGACCATATTGCAATATGTTGTGCTTTTATTGTATTTCTTACTCTTTTTCTTTTCAAGACAGTTTCTGGCACCATCCATCTATCTATTCATCATCATTTCAGGTGTTTAACAATGCTCACATGCTTGTGGGTTTGTAGTTATGAACGTAGATGTTTATTTTGAGTTATTTGTCAGACAGTTCACAGATCTCTATTTCTTTAGAGTTGAATTTTATTTATTAGTTTCCTTTGGTGGTGTCATGTTCGCCAGATTCTTTTTGATCCTTGTGGACTTGCATTTGTAGTGGTGCATTTGAAGGAGCAGCCACCTCTTTTAATCTTTGCAGACTGATTTCAGCAGGAAAAGACCTTCTTTTGCCAGGTCTCAGACAAACTGACTCTGAGACTGGTTGAGTGGGGCCAGAGTTGGATGATAAGGCTGCTCTGGGTCTGCATTTGAGTCTGTGATTGTTGGGCCTACCCCTGGAAGTGTGAGTGGGCATGGTTCCTGCTGCTTCCACAGGCAGGCAGGGCTGGTGGCCGGACTGTGGACCAATGGGGCTGAAGCTGCAATCACGGGGGATGGGGCTGCTTCCTGTTCTGCATCTGGCTCTGTGATCACTACGCCTACTAACAAGGCACAGACCTGTCTTCTCTGAGTGGCTTTTCTCAGTTTTGGGCTCCACTGGTGTGTGGAAACTTCCTAGCTGGATTCTGAAGCTCCCTTAAAGGAACTTCTGTCTGTGGATAGTCGCCAAATCTATTTTCTATGGGAGATGAGGATTGTAGATGTTCTATTCTGCCATCTTCCTGATGTCACTCCTCTGGAATTATTATTATTGCAGGTACAGAAAATATTGTGGATAACAGTTTGGGGCTCCATTTAAGCTGCTGACCAAGTTGTCACTGCTTTGTGAGAATGCAGCATGGTGCAGCTCTACATCTCTCAAATCTCAGACATTCCGATGCTGCCTTTCAAATTTTTGCCGTATCACCATATAGAAACATGTCTGCAAACCAACTGTATTGTTACTGGTAATATTTTATATTTTTCTTTAAATTGAACATTTAAAAACTTCAATACATTTAATTTTAAAGATATTTTGTATCATGCCTTTAAAACCTGTTTTATTCTCACCAAGTCCACACTAAACGAACACAGAAAATGTCCATCTTTGTACACCAGAAATTATCACATGTACTGCCAGGGGTATCCACAGCACATTTTTGGGAAAAACTAATAATGTAGTAAGAGCACTGATTTTGGAGTTGTCAACACTTGGTTTAATACCTCAGATCTCACATGAAGGCAAGTTATCTCTCTAAGACCTACATTCTTTATCTGTAAAACGCAGATCTTTGACTTCTAGGGGAGGAGAGTGAGGGGATGAACAGAACACAGAGACCACAGAGTCAAGCAGAGAGAAGGTGATCCATGGATTCTTCTTCCATTTACTATTGGCCTTTATGATAGGCTCAATCATCTGTTTTTTGGCTATGACTAAAGTGTATTTTTATTGAGGTACAATTTACACAGTGAAATGAACAGATACTAAGCATACAGCACAACATTTTTTAAAAAAACTCTTGGTTCTAGGTTTACTGTTTGAACCAGTGTCTGAAATACCTGGACTCTGGTATCATATTTGGGTATTCACTAAATGTTTGATTTTAGAAATGTTACAACTTCTGCAAATCTTTTTTCATATAAAGAATGCTGTATGAATCTGGATTAAAAGTACTAAATGTTTATAGTTGTGAAGGACTGCCCAGGATTCTTGTTAGTAACATTCCTTCTGTTATTCTTAATGTCAATGTGAGGACTTGGATTTTCTAACTTGGATAGATCTGTAGGTTGCTTTTTACACCTTGCATGGACATGCACAGCAACCTTGATCAGTATAAACCACTTAGCAAGTAGCAGCTTGCAGCTCAAAATCAGCAGCTCGTTGGAGGCAAACTCAGAAGGGTGAAACCATCACTCAAGGCTTGCCCAGTCTGTGTTTCTGCCTCAGACTGAGAAATTGGCAATTACCCTCTTTGGATGGCATTTCCACAACTGGATCTTGATCAGTCAGATTCAGGAATTAGGAATTCTGATAAACGGAACCATGTTTAGACATCAAATAGCCTAATATCCATCCATCATTAATTCATTCGCCAACAATTTGCTTTTGTTTGCATTCTATGAACTTGGTCATTCTGGCAACACCTCTGCCAAAACCCTCCCTGAGCACAGCAGTCCTTACTGACCTCTCTTCTCTGATTCCTGAGAGCTTGCTGAGTCTTTACCCCATCACAATATACTTTTCCCCAACAACTCACACCCTTCATGAGGATAGCATGCACCAATGGGGAAACACCATATCTTTGTTACTTTCTTGTGTGAGGCATATCTTATTTCCATCAATTCAACCCCTTAATGGTCATATAGAACTATGATCAATTCAGTGGATGTTTATAAAAAAATTCTTGGCCGTGTGCGGTGGCTCATGCCTGTAATCCCAGCACTTTGGGAGGCCAAGGAGGGCAAATCATAAGGTCAGCAGTTTGAGATCAGCCTGGCCAACGTGATGATACCCCATCTCTACTAAAAATACAAAAAAAAAAAAAAAAAAAAATTAGCTGGGTGTAGCAGTGGGCGCCTGTAATCCCAGCTACTCATGAGGCTAGGCAGGAGAATCACTTGAACCTGGGAGGAGGAGGTTGCAGTGAGCTCCGATTGTGCCACTGCCCTCCAGACCAGGACACAGAGTGAGACTTCATCTCAAAAAAAAAAAAAAAAGAGAAAAAGAAAAAAAAATCTTGCTTAATGCAAGAAGGAACTTGCCAACAGTCAGAAATGAGTACCAACATGATGGCAGCCCCAAGAGAGTGAGTACCCTCAAATGGGTACTATTTCAGCAAAAGCTATATCATCATCTGACAGTGGTGATGTAAATGGGAAATTGAAAAGTTCAGAAGGGCTCAAGCATCAAGATCTGCAAGCCTAGTTGAGTGCAGTGGTGCATGCCTGTAGTCTCAGCTACTCAGGAGGCTGAGGTGGGAGGATAACTTGAGTCCAAGAGTTTGAGGCCACCGTGAGCTATGATCACGCTACTGCACTGCAGCCTGGGCAACAGAGCAACAATCTGTTTTGAGAAAAATAAAAATTAAGTTAAAATTAAAGATCTACAAGTCTAAATAGTAAGTAGGCTGTTGTAAAAACTTGAAATACTAATCAAGAACAGAGTTAGTGTCGCCTTAGTTATTTACTTTAAACACTTTAATATAAAGAGTAGGAAATTATGACTATCATTGTTAGGTTAAGCCACAACCCAGATAGTCCTAGTTTTCCAGTTGGGCCAGCTAGCATTCTAATAAGGAAGCCTATAATCCAGAGGCAACTTTGCGGACACTTCTGTGATCAGGGAACTTGTGAAGACCCTGAATCCTGAAATCAGACGGCCTCGGTTCAAATCCTGACTCTGCTATTTACGAGTTACAACATCTCAGTAACTTAACTTACCTGCACGTCAGTTTCTAAATCTGTAGAATGGGGATAATATTGGTGCCTACTTTATAGACTGCTATGAGGTTTAAACGTGTTAATATGTGCACAGTGTTTCGATTAGTATCTGCCACGTAGTAGATGTTACACAAGTGTTTGTTAAACAAACAATGGCAATTTACATGTGATACTTTGCTTAAAAACACACCAAATATCAGAAATGGGTTCTTATTGGTGAAATTCAAGGTATCCAAATGTGTGAATTGGTTAACATAATGTGACCGAATTGCAGACGATGGGCTCAGGTTGTTCCTGGATAGGATGTGTTTTTCCAGGCCCTTGGTCCCTCACTCACCCAAGAATAGGGGAGAGGATCCTGCCAGGCACGGGGAGCTCATTCAAGTAAATGTCAGATCCCAAAGAGTTTTGCAGAAAGTGATTTATTTAGGCAGAGAGAGAGAGAAAAGAAATAGAGAAAGAGAGAGAGAGAGAGAGAAAGAGAGAGAAAGAGAGAGAAAGAGAGGGAGAGCTCTTATGCTGTCGTGAGAGGGAATCCAGAGGTGGAGTCTGCACTGATGAGAGAGAGGGGACTTTTAACCTGGGAGTTATTCCCGCCCTGTTCAAGTTTTCTGTCCTATGAAAGGAGTTCCTTTAAACTTCTGCTGTAGTGATTGACCTTTGATTTCTGGGCAGTCTATCTTCCCTCGTTCGAAAGTTAAGCAAAGACCTCTGAGGTCCCAGATGGAGACGTGGAAGAAGGCAGATCCGGCATGTGGCTGGGAAGCTCCTGCTTTTGAAAGCATATCCCCTTGTGTCCCTGAGGAGAGAATACATTTCCTCAATAACTGAGACACTCCTCACCGTTCTACCCTTACATGAACAAAATGTAAGAATCTAGTGAGGCCAGTAGGGATGGCATCCAAGATTTAATCCTTAATTAACGTGGGTGCAGCAATTGGGTCAGAGGATTCTGGTTCTTGATGTCAACTGTAAGGAAACAGAATCTATAGAATATTATCATTTTCTTTCTCAATTAAACATTTTATGTATGGCGGTAATTGGAACGCTAAAAGCACAGAGAACGGGAGTTCATGGAGCTTGCAAGCAGACTGTGTAAACATTTGTGTGCCTGATCGCTAATAAATACTTGTTTAGTACGCATATCCTTAGCCCATACAGTGGCTCATGCCTGTAATTGTAGCACTACGGGAGATAACGTAGGGTGGATCACTTGAGCTCAGGAGCTCGAGAACACCCTGGGCAACATGGTGAAACTCCATCTCTACTAAATTAGAAAGTTAGCTGGGCACTGTGGTGTGCACCTGTAGTCCCAGCTACTCTGGAGGCTGAGGCATGAGAATTGCTTGAGCCTGGGAGGCAGAGGTTGCAGTGAGCTGAGATTGCAGCCACTTCACTCTAGCCTGGGAGGCAGAGAAAGACTCCATCTCAAAAGAAGAAAAAAAAAAGCATATCCAAGGGACAGAATTTAGTCAGAGCCTTGCTTTTATTATAGTCCAGTAGAGAGATTTTAGGGGAGAAGATAACTTTCACACACATTAAATTTTTAGAGATTAGGATTATCTATAAAAATTATCTATTTTAAGAATTATGCATGTTCAAATTGAATTAGGTTCAGTTCACAACAAAAGGGAAATAACATAGGATATACTAAAGAGGAGTAGTTCAGATCCACTGAATTCAGTAATTTAGAGGAATCCGAAGGATCACCAGCAGAGAGAGTAAAATTTGAGCTAAGCCTCTGGGAATGGCTGAAACACCATTAACAGTAGCAGGGAAGGTAAGAAGGAAAATGTGAGATTGACTGAGATCCTGTGTTGATGAGTAGTGGAAGAAGAAAGGTTGGATAGGAAGGGTAATGTCAAAATGAAGAAATGTTAGAGGGTAAGTCAGTTTATTTATTTATTTTTTGGCGGGATGGACAATACACAGCTTCCGGTTATGGCTTATCTCCACACTTCATAAACCTGCTGTCCTGCACATCACCTCTGACCTAAATCCCACAGCAAGTGGCCTACTCTCAGTTCCTCCTCTTGTCCCCTTTCTGTGGTATTTTGAGCTCTGATCTACCTTTCCTTTTGGAAGATGTTATGGCTGTTAATAGAGCTAGCCCTGGAGATCAAGATTTGCAAAGGGAGAGTGCTGACGCTGTGATAGGGCATATCCCTGGGCAGGTGCTGGGCGCCCAGATGCTGAGAACTGTGATGAAACCCTGGAGGATAGTGGCATTTAGGGGACAGGGAAGAGTGATCAGAGACAGGAAGGGAGTAAGGGGAGCTCAGAGAGAAAGCCAATGGACACTGTGGGTGTTCATTCATGTGTTAAATAGAGCAAATCCTGGCTCTGTGTGTGGGTGGCATTGGAAGCTGTCAGAGATGAAGGGAGTGTCTAGATGTGTTTTCCGAAATACTAAGGAGGACAGTGAATTAACTGTAGCAGGCAGTGGGAGAATAGGAGATATATTACACCTGCCTACAAACTTATTAACTCCATGGATGCATCCACCTAGAAAATACTGATGATTCATTGAGATAGGGATTGTCCTTGTTTTCCTTCACTTTGCTTTTTATCCCTCCCTTCAGTTCCTCTTCCTTGCTTCCTGGGTAAATCAAGTGATGAAACATACGTGTCTCATCTTAACAAAGCATAGGGCCTATTGCCATGGGACTTCTGAGGTTTTCCATTATGAGAATTATTATAAAGCTATGCAAGCAAGAAGAACAGATAAAAGATCTCATTAAAATGACTGTGTAATTACATACATATTTTTTACAATGCTGTCTTCTTACCTGTGGGAAATGGTTGCATGTAAATCACTTAGAATAAAAAACAATTAGTTTAAGCAATGTTGCAAGTGTTTTTTTCTTCTGCAGTCTCTAGACATCCCATAATGATAAGCTTTCTTTAATTTATGTATATAATTTGAAAGAGAATTATCTAGTAGATGGAGTCATTTATGTACCCAGAATATATTTACTGATTAATTTCATGTGCCAGTGAGTGCCCTAGACACTGGAGATACAAGATGAACATAACAAAAATGTTCATTGAACTTGCATTCTGGATATTCTGCAAAGGTGACACAGACAACAAATTTTGATTTACCATATCATCTGTTTCACTTAGGTGAGTTTTTAAATCTGCCTGTTTCCTCATCTGTGAAACAGGGTTATTGTGAAGATAAAAAATTAGAACACAGCTAAATACTCAACAAATGTGTTAAAATCAGAGGATAAGGTATGCAAAGGTGACCTGAAAACTAGAAAGCAGCATAAATGATTGAATTTGTTACTCACCATGGGCTGGACCACCTTAGAGGGTCATTTGGCCTGTGATTTTTATACTCTTTACACTTGGCGGCGGGTGGCGGAGGTTAATTGTGTCTGACAAACTCTTCTCTATTTCTAGTTGTCCTGCTTGGGATTCACCAATCATTATAAGTCCCTGGAAACCTACCACCTGGAGCTTGCTCACTGGGGATTTATTTGGCCTGATGTGTATAAAGGGTCCGAGTGAATTTTAAAACTCTTGACTCTACCCTGTATAATGTTTATGAAAAGCTAAAATTCCTTTTGAACATTTACAAAACGTTACTGTGATGTTTAACCCTTTCTGCTAGAACAAAATAAATGGAACTTTTCTGCCATCTCACTCTGCTAAGTTTATCAGGCCCTGCTGGAGTGGGCAAATATAGATGAAGACCCCAGGAGCTATACAACAATAAAAGAGAAATCATTAGGTTGATTTCTTCCCTTGCACATTGTCCTATTATGTTCTGGGTGGAGGCTGGGGGAGATAGATATTCTGCCTGTTCTTGGTAGAATTATTGCTTTGGGGCAGCAAGGTCTGGGGAAACAATGACCCTATGCATGATACCTTCTGATATTTGTGAATCACAGTCATACAAAATCTAATGATGGATTAGATTCATAAATAAAATCTAATGAATATGTTGGCTTTTATAGTGAAATTAAGTTCAAACGAAGGATGCGGTGAAGCTTGAATAGAATGTGGAAGGTAGTGTAATATTGCAGTCATAAATCCAGTATGAAAAGCAGCATCGGGCTGGGCACAGTGGCAAGTAAGGACTGAGGTGGGAGGATTACTTGATGTTAGGAGTTCAAGACCAGCCTGAGCAACAAAGTGAGACCCCCATCTCTACAAAAAATTTTGTTTGAAAATTAACTGGGTACAGTGGTGTGCACCTGCAGTGATGTGCAGCAACTGGGGAGTCTGAGGCAGGAGGATCCCTGGAGGCCGGTAGTTCAAGGTCGCAGTGAGCTATGATCAAGCCACTACACTCCAGCCTGGGCAACAGAGCAAGACTCTGTATCATAAATAAACAAATAAAGCAGCATCAGCATTAGTATCATCAGCCCACATCTTCTCATGGGAGGGAAATATGGAAAGCACTCTCGTATTTAGAACTTTTATCTTATGACCATAATGTAAGTGAGACAAGCATTATTTGTGGTCTGATGACCTAAGTGTAAGAACCTTTTTGAAGCATTCAAATTTTTAATTTAATTATTTAATTTTAAAATATTAAAAATTCTGTAATATTAAAACATTAAAAAGATTGCAAAATAATTAAAAATATTTAAATATATAAGGAAGGAAATAAAAGCCATTTTCATTTCTACCACCCGAAATAACTATCATTAATATTTTATGGCTACATACTACATGCTGTAGCTTTTTCTTAAATAATATGTTAACATTTTTTGTTTTTTGACATGACATCTTAGATCTTTGTTTTTAAGTCCTCCTTGCCCTGTCATTATTAATTTCCAGATGTGCGCTTCTCCATATCTTTCTCAGTATGTACAATACATATAAATACACATTTTAGGACATTTAAAAACTCATTGCTTTACAAAAGTAGAATTTATTATATATGCATCTCTGTATATTGCTTTTGTAAGTCAATAATACATTGTGGAAATTCTTTCAAATTTACTGGTATGGATTGAACTCATTCTTTTCAAAGGCTGCATATCACTTTATGACATAGATATGCCATAATCTACTCATTCATTCTCCTACTGATGACTTTTTTTTGTTTGTTTTAGCTTTTGCCTTGTTTAGGCTTCAATCCATTTTCCTTATATGTGTGTCTTTACATATAGAACTTTTCTTTCAAGAGAAAGTCATGACATGAAATTTACTGTACTACTAAGGCTTTAGATGAGAGAGGTAATTTACCAAAACAGAATTGGATTGCTTTCTGGAAATGGGGTATGAATGATAAAACTAATGACAAAAAGTTCAAGTGAACATTAGTATCTGCATGCTCTGAACATTGCATGTGCTCTAAAAATGCAGATTTATTAAAGGGGTGATTGAGTGAAAGATATATTGCAGAACGCTTCTCTTCCTGTTATTGTTTTAATACATTTTGGTGAAGGGATTAAACAGATTGTTCTGGTTCTTCTGATATAAAAACTCTATTCTAGTTGCTTTTTGAGTTTAATAATCTAGAAATAAGCAGCCCGCTAATTTGTTGTTATTTCTTGTTGCATCTTACATATTTTAATGCTTATTCATGTTGCATGAGGCCAGGATTTCCAAGGCCCCCAGGTAGTGAGACTTCAACCATTAGTTATCTCTCCATGAGTTCTATTCAGGACACCTATCACACCATTTTGGTGCTGCTGTTTGTAATAAATTTTCTCTCTAGCCCTTTTTCTATTACTCCTGTTATGTTCCATTCTATTTCTGAGTGTAAACCTGATCGACAGCTGCCAGAAGTGAGCAGCGTTGGGTGCTCTTGTAATCTGATGGCCATTTTACATATTTTTGCTTTAAGTATTTTCATCTTTAAGGCAACAAATCTCTCTTTGTGAGTGAGTTTATATACTTAGTTCAGATTTAGATTAATAGTCAGGATGCATTATTCATAAAACGAAAGCACATTCTAGTTTGATAGAGTGAAATCTTTGCACTTAGATGCTTATAATTGAGAAAGTCAATGCTCATTATTTCACATAAAGGCCCCTTGGTGTGCCAACTAGAAAACTTGAATGACTTAATCGTTCCTGGCTTGCTTAACACAAAAAGCAGCAGAATTTTATTTTGAAAAATGCATCAAGATTGATATACTTTTTTATATGTTAAAGTTTTTATGAATAACAATGTTTTTTGTCTGAGATCGATTGGTAAATTTGTCAATGGGGTCTTCAAATTTGTGAACAACAGTGTACAAAAACCACAGGTAATTACAGTTAAAAAAAATCCAATATTTTATTAAAACTATATATATTTTTGAGACAGGGTCTCACTCTGTTGTCCAGCCTGGAGGGTAGTGGTGTAATCATGACTTAGTGCAGCCTCAACTTCCCAAGGTTCAAGTGATCTTCCCACCTCAGCCTCCTGAGTAGGTAAAACTGCGTGTGTGCCACTGTGCCTGGCTAATTTTAAAATTTTTCATAGAGACAGAGTTTTGCCATGTTGTCCAGTCTGTTCTTGAACTCCTGGGCTCAAGCCATTCTCCTGCTTGAGCCTCCCAAAGTGCTAGGATTACAGGAGTGAGCCAACCGCACCTGATCTTTATTTTTAAGTTTAATGGATGTATCTTCAGTTAACCGTCAAGCACCGCTCAGTACATCTTTAAGTCACAGATGTCCCATTCAAAGCTGGGAGTGAGTGCTCTTAGAGGCATGAAGAAAATAGGGTTTAATTGAAAAAACAGGTGCTGCTTCTTTTTAACTCTCAGAGTTAAGGAGAGGATGAGAATGAAAACAATTAGGGAGAAGAGAGCAACTACATTAATAAGGACAACTAATACCTGTTGAGTGCTTACTACCTGGTAGCAATTTACATGCCTATTTTATTTATCTGTATGATAACTTTGCAAGGTTGGTAAAATATTCCCATTTTTGTGAGGAAACTGAGGCACTGACATGTAAACCTTCTAGGCTACTCAATTGATAAATGAAAATGGTAGCCTGGAATTCAGATCTCTCTGACCCAAAAGTCCATTATAAGAGAGTCTCTTTCTGTAGAAGAAAACCTCATCGGAGCCTCATCAGACCTCATCAGGTTGTTTTCTTGCCAATGATCTTTGGGAACTATGGTGAGCAGCAGGTAAAAACTCCCTGTTTCTATGATCCATCATCTTGCTCTCCTCATTTTAATTATCTGAGTACCTGGCCTGGACTGACTGCTGGTTGGGGGTTAATTGGCTCTGGATAATTCTTATACTGCTTCCTAGTCTTGCTGCGCCTTGCTTGGCTTCAACTTTGTCCAGTTTCCCCCTGAATCTGCCCAGGAGTCATGCCTCTTGCCATACCTTCATCTGAAAGACTAATGTGACAACCAGGTTGTATAAAGCTGTGTTAACCTACTTGTGGGCTGGAGGAAGACAGGGGAAGGGCCAATGCAGGAAACCCAACCCAAGCAGCACCTGCTCCTGGCATGGCTCAGTACCTCTGGCAGCTTTGCTTCCGGCACAGTAAGGAGAACTTACCTGTGGAACTGAGTTAAGGTTACACGTCTGGTCTCCCAGATCCAGAAATGGTATGTAGCTTCTTGGCAGAAAGAAATTTCTAATCTAAGTGTATAACATAAATACAAGACTTAATGATTCTTGACTCATACTGTCTGCAGGTTATTTTAAAGTACTTTAGCATAAATAGTGTAAGTATATATGAGTCTATATTTATTTTACCTCCTATGAAGAGTTAACATTAGAAATCACCTAATCAGGCTTCGATGCTTGAGGGGTTTTAGTTGGCATTTAACGACCCATATCATGAATCTACATGCCAAAAACGGCTACAGCAAACACTTGAAATACTGTTACTAGATCCATATTGAGGGCCCCTTAAATAGTACAAGGGTTGTGAGGAATTCCTTTTCATTGGAGAAAAACTATACAGGCACTTCTAGCCTTGCATGATCAAAGAATAGGAATGCAGCAGACCCCATGGGAGGGTGCTCCAGGCACCATGTGGTCCTACTTAATTGAAGACTTTGTGACTTAATCCTGCTAGAGAGTTAGATGAACCCATCATCAGACTGTTGTAGCACAGATCCTGGAATTGCTCTTACAAATAACTTGTAGAACTGCTTCAGGTAGGAGAGCAGGGACTTCGCTGAGCTTGTAGGTACACTTATGTAGTTGCTTTTGTGACTGTGAGATCATAAATGTTTGTTTCATTCATAGATAGTGTGACTTTAAGTTACCCAATCTTTCTGAATCTCAGTTTCTTCATCTAAAAAATGGGGATAATAATGTCTAATGTGGTTTTATAAGAATTGGATAATATGTGTCAGATTTTTAGCTTGAGTATCTATTCAATGATGTTTTCTTTCCTGCTCCCTTTTAGAGTTTTGTGCAGAAATTGCAAAGGAATAAAAATACTAGGATGTCTTTTATCAGTTTCTACCAGCACTATTTAGCTTCCTTCTCATGCAGCTCAATGATGTCAGGATATGAGGGAACAGAGGAGTTGCATCTTGTATGGGGATTATATTTTAATGATAGGGCATAAAGCTAAAATAATATATGATCCAAAATAATCTTATAAACCTATTAATTCACACATGAAAGACAATATATATACCTTTGTGTCTGCAGCTCTGATACCATAGAATGTATCTAGAAATGTATAAAGTATAATTAATACATAGCATATAATTTCATAAAAGCATTATACCCAGAAATTAAATCAGTCAAGAGTTTTACTTTATGTAGTTACTAACTTGTTGGTTCTTTGGATTCTCGTTCATTGATTATGATTTTATTGCTTCTGAAAGTTTTTTTTTTCCTTTAAAATTTTTTTTCCTTCAACTTTTAAGTTCAGTGGTGCATGTGCAGGATGCACAGGTTTATTATGTAGGTAAATGTGTGCCATGGTGATTTGCTGCACAGATCATCCCATCACCTAGGTATTAAGCCCAGCATGCATTAGCTATTCTTCCTGATGCTCTCCCTCCCCAAACCCCAGCAGGTCCCGGTGTGTGTTGTTTCCTCCCATGTGTCCATGTGTTCTCATCATTCAGCTCCCATTAATAAGTGAGAACATGTGGTGTTTGGTTTTCTGTTCCTTTGTTAGTTTACTGAAGATAATGACTTTCAACTCCATCCATGTCTCTGCAAAAGACATGATCTCATTTCTTTTTATGACTGCATAGTATTCCATGGGACACATATGCCACATTTTCTTTATTTGGTCTATCATTGACCAGCATTTAGGTTGATTCCATGTCTTTGCTATTGTGGATAGGGTTGCAATGAACATACACATGCATGTATCTTTATAATAGAATAATTTATATTCCTTTGGGCATTTACCCAGTAATGGAATTGCTGGTCAAATGGCATTTCTCCCTCTACGTCTTTGAGGAATCACCACACTGTCTTCCTCAATGATTAAACTAATTTGCATTCCCACTGGCAGTGTAAAAGTGCTCCTTATTCTCTGCAACACTGCCAGCATCTGTTGTTTTTTGACTTTTTAATAATAGCCATTCTGACTGGTATGAGATGATATCTCATTGTGCTTTAATTTGCATTTCTTTAATGATAAGTGATGCTGAGCTTTTCTTCATATGTTTGTTTGCTGCATGTATGTCGTCTTTTGAGAAGTGTCTGTTCATGTCCTTTGCCCACTTTTAGTGAGGTGGTTTGTTTTTTTCTTGTAAATTTAAGTTCCTTGTAGACTCGAGATATTAGACCTTTGTCAGATGGATAGACTGTAAAAATTGTCTCCCATTTTGTAGGTTGTCTATTCATTCTGATGGTGGTTTCTTTTGCTGTGCAGAAGCTCTTTAGTTTAATTAGATCCCATTTGTCAATTTTTAATTTTGTTGTAATTGCTTTCTGCATCTTTGTCATGAAATCTTTGCCTGTGCTTATGTTCTGAAAGGTATTGCCTAGGTTTTCTTCTAGGGTTTTTTTTTATAGTTTTGGGTTTTACATTTAAGTCTTTAATCCATTTTGAGTTAATTTTTGTATAAGGTGTAAAAAAAGGGTCCAGTTTCAATTTTCTGCATATGGCTAGCCAGCACTTCTGTCACCATTTATTAAATAGGGAGTCCTTTCCCCATTGCTTGTTTTGGTCTGTTTTTGTCAAGTTTGCCAAATATCAAATGGTTGTAGGTGTGTGGTCTGATTTCTGAGTTCTCTATTATGTTTCATTGGTCTGTGTGTCTGTTCTTGTACCAGTATCATGCTGTTTTGGTTACTGTAGCCTTGTCATACTATTCTACAAATCAGTTAGTTTGAAGTCAGTTAGTGTGATGGCTCTAGCTTTGTTCTTTTTGCTTGGGAATGTCTTGGCTTTTTGGGCTCTTTTTTGCTTCCATATGTATTTTTAAATAGTTTTTTTTTTTTAAACTTCATTAACATTGAAGAATGTTAATGGCAGTTTAATGGGACTAACATTGATTCTATAAATTGCTCTGCAAGTATGGCCATTTTCATGATACTGATTCTCCCTATCAGTGAGAATGAAATGTTCCTCATTTGTTTGTGTACTCTATGATTTATTTGAGCAGTAGTTTGTAGTTTTTGAAGAGGTCCTTCACTTGCCTTGTTAGCTGTATTCCTACATATTTTATTCTTTTTGTAGCAATTGTGAATGGGAGTTCATTCATGATTTTGCTCTCTGCTTGCCAATTGTTAGTATACAGGAATTATAGAGATTTTTGCACATTGATTTTATATTCTGAGACTTTGCTGAAGTTGCTTATCAGCTTAAAAAGCTTTTAGGTTGACATGATGCAGTATGGTAGATATAGAATCATGTCATTTCAAAGAAAGATAATTTGACTTCCTCTCTTCCTGTTTGAATACCTTTATTTCTTTCTCTTGCCTGATTGCCCTGTCCAGAACTTCTAATAGTATGCTGAATTGGAGTGGTGAGAGAGGCCATTCTTGCCTTGTGCTGGTTTTCAAGGGGAATGCTTCCAGCTTTTGCCCATTCAGTATGATATTGGCTGTAGGTTTGCATTGTATTGCTTTTATTATTTTGAGGTATGTTCCTTCAATATGTAGTTTATTGATAGTTTTTAACATGAAAGGATGTTAAACTTTATGGTGGGCCTTTTCTGTATCTCTTAAGATAATCATGTGGTTTTTGTCTTTAGTTCTGTTTAGTGATGAACCACATTTATTGATTTGCATATGTTGAATCAGGCTTGCATCCCGGGGATGAAGCCAACTTGATCGTGGTGGATAAGCTTTTTGATGTGCTGCTAGATTCAGTTTGCCAGTATTTTATTGAGGATTTTCGCATCAATGCTCATTAGGGATACTGGTCTGAAGTTTTCTTTTTTTTGTTGGATATCTTCCAGGTTTTGATATCAGGATGATGCTGGCCTACCTCATAGAATGAGTTAGGGAGGAGTTTTTCCTTTTCATATTTTTTGGGAATAGTTTCAGTAGAAACGATACCAGTGCTTCTTTGTACCTCTGGTAGAATTCAGCTGTGAATCTGACTGGTCCTGGACTTGTTTTGGTCAGTAGGCTATTTATTACTGCCTCAATTTCAGAACTCATTATTGGTCTATTCAGAGATTCAATTTTTTCCTGGTTCAGTCTTGGGAGGGTGTTTGTTTCCAGGAATTCATCCCTTTTTTTTCCCCTATATTTTCTACTATGTGCATAGAGGTGTTTATAGTATTCTCTGATGGTTGTTTGTATTTCTGTGGGGTCAGTGGTGATATCCCCCTTATCATTTCTGAATGTGTGTATTTGATTCTATTCTTTTTTTCCTTTATTAGTTTACCTAGTGGTCTATTTTATTAATGTTTTCAAAAATCCACCTTCTGGATTTGTTGATTTCTTTTTTTCTTTTTTTTTTTTTTTAAGAGTTTTTCATGTCTCTATCTCCTTCAGTTCAGCTCTGACTTTGGTTATTTCTTGTCTTCTTCTAGCTTTGTGGTTTGTTCACTCTTGGTTTTCTATGTCTTGGTTGAGAATTAGATTGTTAACTTGAGATTTTTCTAGATTTTTGATGTGGGCATTTAGTGCTATAAATTTCCCTCTTAACATGACTTTAGCTGTGTTCCAGAGATTCTAGTACGTGGTTATTGTCTCTTTGTTCTCATTAGTTTCAAAGAACTTCTTGATTTCTGCCTTAATTTCATTGTTTACTCAAGAGTCATTCAGGAGCAGGTTGTTCAATTTTCATGTAGTTGTGGGGTTTTGATGAATTTCTTAATCTTGAGTTCTAATTTGATTGAGCTGTGGCCTGAGAGACTATTTGTTATGATTTCAGTTATTTTGCACTTGTTGAAGAGTATTTTACTTCAGATTATGTGATCAGTTTTAGAGTAATTGTGTGGTGATGAGAGGAATGTATATTCTGTTGAATTTGGGTGGCAAGTTCTGTAGATGACTACTCAAGGTCCACTTGATCCAGAGCTGAGTTCAGGTACTAAATATCTTTGTTAATTTTCTGTCTCTATGATTTGTCTAATATTGTCAGGGGGGAGTTAAAGTCTCCTATTACTATTGTGTGGGAGTCTCAGTCTCTTTGTAGGTCTCTAAACATTTGCTTTATGTATCTGAGTGGTCCTGTATTTGATGCATATATATTTACTATAGTAAGCTCTCCTTGTTGAATTAAACCCTTTACCATTAGGTAATGGCCTTCTTTGTATTTTTTTTTTTAATCTTTGTTGGTTTAAAGTATGTTTTGTCAGAAACTAGGATCGCAACCCCTGATTTTTAAATTTTCCATTTGCCTGGTAAATTTTTCCTCTATCCCTTTATCTTAAGCCTATGTATGTCTTTGCACATGAGATGGGTCTCTTGAAGATGGCATACTGATGGGTCTTGACTGTATCCAGCTTGCCATTCTATGTCTTTTAATTGGGGAATTTAGTCCATTTACATTTAAGGTTAGTATTGTTATGTGTGAATTTGATCCTGTCATCATGATGCTAGTTCATTATTTTGCAGACTTGATTATATGGTAGCTTCATAGTGGTGTACTTCAGTGTGTTTTTGCAGTAGCTGGTAACGGCTTTTCCTTTCCATATTTAGTGCTTCCACCAGCAGTTCTTGCAAGGCAGTCCTGATAGTGACAAATTCCCTAAGAATTTGCTTGTCTGAAAAGGATCTTATTTCTCCTTTGCTTATAAAGTTTAGTTTGGTCAGATAAGAAATTCTGGGTTATAAATTCTTTTCTTTAAGAATGTAGAATATTGGTCCCCAAATTCTTCTGGCTTGCAGGGTTTCCACTGAGAAATTCCCTTTGTAGGTGACCTGGCCTTTATCTCTGGCTGTCCTTAACATTTTTTCTTTCATTTCGACCATGGAGAATCTGAGGATTATATATATGTCTGTGGTTGATCTTCTTGTGGAGTATCTTACTAGGGTTCTCTGAATTTTCTGAATTTGAATATTGGCCTGGCTTGTAAGGTTGTGGAAGTTCTCCTGGAAGATATCATGAACTGTGTTTTCCAACTTGATTCCAATCTCCCCCTCTCTTTCATGTACCCTAATCAGTGGTAGGTTTGGTCTCTTTACATAATCCCATATTTCTTGGAGGGTTTTTTTTCATTCTTTTCCTCTATTCTTGTCTGCCTGTTTTACTTCAGAAAGATAGTCTTCTAGCTCTGAGATTCTTCCTTCCACTTGGTCTATTCTGCTATTGATACTTGTGATTGCATTGTGAAGTTCTCATGTTGTGTTTCTTATCTCCATTAGGTTGGTTATGTATCTCTAAACTGGCTATCTTGGCTATCAACTCCCGTATTGTTTTATCATGACTTTTAGCTTCTTTGTATTGTGTTACAACATGCTCCTTTAACTCAGCAGTTTGATATTACCCATCTTCTGAAGCCTACTTCTGTCAATTCAGCCATCTAAGTCTCAGCCCAGGTCTGTGCCCTTGCTGGAGAGGTGTTGCAGTCATTTGGAGAAGAGGCACTCCGGCTTTTTGAGTTTGCAGCATTTTTGCATTAATTCTTTCTCATCTTTGTGAGCTTATCTACCTTTGATCTTTGAAGTTGCTGACCTTTGAATGAGGCTTTGTTGTTGTTGTTGTTGTTGTTGTTTTCTTTTTTTTTTTTTTTTTTC
>PVKP010008309.1:0-73104 GCA_004027715.1 Plecturocebus donacophilus
AAATAAATAAATAAATAAATAAATAAATAAATAAATAAATAAAACAATTATGGCACCCACAACTTCCATGATTATGGTTAGTTGTTTTCATTTTTTTTAGCTTTAGTTAGTGTACCTTTATTTATCCTAGTAGTTCTCACTGTGATTCTGTTTTGGAACCAATTGACACACTTTCAAAATGTTATTAAGTTATCCTTCAGTTTATTAAGGATTATACAGTCATCCCTCCATTTCCACGGGAGATTCGTTCATGAATACTAAAATCTAACGATGCTCAAATCTCTTATATAATAAAATGCAGTAGTATTTACATATAACCTATGCATATCCTTCCATATTCTTTAAATCGTCTCTACATTACTTATAATACCTAAGATAATATAAATGCTATATAAATAGTTGTTATACTGTATTGTTTTTTATTTGTAATAAAAGGCCAGGACCCGTCTGCTGAGCCAAGGCTGGGCTTTAAGTCCATTTCAGCAGTCTCTTCTTAGTGGGGATACAGCCCAGCCTAACCAAGCAGCGTTTTGTTAAAGTAATGAGGCTAACCTCTCTTCACTGTTCTCTGTAGAGGGAGTAAATATCTAACAGTAAAAATGTGACAATCATTTTCATTTTTATTGTTTTAGCAGTTTTTTGGGAATATTTTTGATCCACACTTGGTTGAATCTGAGATGGTGTGGAACCCACAGATACAGAACCCATGGATATGGAGGGCTGACTGTATATGTTTTGGTTTTTCAGATTTCAGTTTTCTCTGTGTGATCTCAATATATTTATGCTGACATTTCGTATTTTCAAAAATAATTCTTCCTGATTCCAAATGTAGTACCTGCCCATTGTAAACAATTTAAATATAGGAATGTACAATGTAAAAAATGAAACTTTCCCATAGTACCTCCCTTTCTCTGAGATAACCATTGATGGCCTTGCAAATTTTTACATGCTGTGCTAGGTATACATTTAAAAGTCACATATGTTTGTGTTTTATTAACAAAAATAAGATATAGTATATTTAATGTATTTTCTGTCTTGCAGTTTTTGTGTTCATCTAATACTTTAAGACATGTTTATCTGCTCATGTTGATATACTTCATTCTTTTTTTTTTTTTTTTTTTTTTGAGACAGAGTCTTGCTCTTCTGCTGCCAGTGGCACAATCTCGGCTCAGTGCAACCTTTACCTCCCAAGTTCAAGCGATTCCCCTACCTCAGCCTCCTGAGCAGCTGAGGTTACAGGCATGTGCCACCACACCCAGCTAATTTTTATATTTTTAGTAGGGACAGGGTTTCACCATGTTGGTCATTCTGGTGTCAAACTCCTGACTTTGTGATCCGCCTGCCTTGGCCTCCCAAAGTGCTGAGATTACAGGCATAAACCACTGCACCAGGCCTACTTCATTCTTTTTAATAGCTAAAAAAATATTCCACAGTTTGGCTATACCATAATTCATTTAAGCAACTGTCCTATTGACTGACATTCAGATTCTTGCCCGTTTTTTTTTTTTTTTTTTTTGCAAGGAGAAACAAATGAACAAAATGCTGCAATGAACATCTTTTTCCATATATTTTCATATACTTCTGTAAGTGTTTCTATAGGATTAATTCCTAAATGTAGATTTGCTAGGTAAAGGTATGCACATTTAAATTTTAGTAAGTTCAACAAAATTGCCCTTTTCAAAGGCCTGCTTTTACTTCCACCAATATCATATGAGACACTGTGGCTAACACAGAGCGTTATGAATCTTTTCAGTGTTTGCCATTCTGATAGAGGAAAAGTAGTAGCTCACTGTTGTTTAATTTGCATTTCTACCATTGTTAGCTAGGTTGAGCATTTTAAAAATGTATTCTCTAGATGTTTATATTTCTTATTCTGTAAGTTTGCCTATTTTTCCATTGAACTATTTGTCGTTTTCTCATTGGCTTGTATGTCTTCTGGCTTGTCTTGACCATCTTGTGATTCCTGGGATTTAGGAGCCAACTGAGAAGAAGGTGCCTCTGGACATGTCATTGTTCCTTAAGCTCCAGAAGCGAGTCACAGAGCTGGAGCAGGAGAAGCAGGTGATGCAGGATGAGCTGGACCACAAGGAGGAGCAGATGCTCCGCAGCAAGGCCAAGGTGCGCAGCACAGCCCATCAGCAGAGCTGAGGCTGGCTTCATGTCCATTTCAGCAGTCTCTTCCTTAGTGGGGACTCAACCTGGCCTATCCAGGCACTACTTGGTTAAAGTAGTGAGGGCTAAACTCTCTCTATTGTTTTTTGTAGAGCAAGTAAATATTTTAAGAGTAAAAATGTGACACTTAAAATATAAAACTTTTACTTTAAACTTTCCCTAGGAAGAAGAAAGACCACAAATTAGAGGTGCGGAACTGGAATATGAGTCCCTCAAGGTAATGGGAAGTTTCTGCTCAAGACTTTGAATATTTTATTTTGGCAAGAGGCCTACTCAGAGCCTCTCTTTTTCTCAGAGAATATCCTTAAGGGCTGGAGGTTGCACCAGAGGTCCTAGCTTCAGCCTTATTCAGCGTTATTTCTTCTGTTCTTTTTATAAATTCTATTCATATAAGCTAGACTTTAGTCTAAACAGGAAGAGGAGAAGTAGCTGCCATTCTAGGCTGTGGTAGTAAAGGATGTGAACTCTAGCATCAAGTGCCCTGGGTTCAAATGTTACATCTGCCACTATAAAAACCTGATTGGGTGTGATGGGGCAGACCAGACATAGCAGTAGGAATCTGCGCTCCTGATCTTGTCCTGCCTCACACAAAAATGAATGAATAAAAGCATTCTCTGTAGTATGAATGAAGCCCAGATTCACAAAGTATTAGATTAGTGACTCTCAAAATATGGTCCCAGGACCAGCAGCATCAATGTCAACTGGAAACTTGCTGGAAATGCAGATTTTCAGGCCTCTTGCTACTAGATCTATTGAATTAGAATATCGGAGGGTAGGCCCCAGCAATCTGTGTTTGAACAAGACCTCTGGGTGATTCTGATACACAGTAAATTTGGGAAACATTTGTAGTTTACACGTCAAAGTAATGACATGTATGTGTCTTCTACTACAGAAATGAGCGATTAGAATCTGATTGCCAGTTGGTGGGAGACAGGGAAGGGAGGGAGCATTCATTTTCAGAAAATAATAATTCATGAAAGAAAGGGTTATATATTCTTAAACTAGAAAAAAGAAGGAGTTTAAATCATTTTAATATAACACATTGAAAGGACTGTTACGGTGCTACAAACCTTAAGATTTTGTCTCTGGAAAGAAACAAATAAAATATTTAATGTTTATACACAAGTGTTGCAGTATCATTAGGCCTTGCATCTTGTACTAAATGAGGCACCATGGTGTTTTTAAGTGCCTGTCTACATCTGTCTTGTGACACTTGTGTTCTAGTGTCAGTACCACTCTATTCTGGGTTCCTATTGCCGTTGTTTGATCAGAGCATGGAGTGGGCAGAACTACCTGGTGGCAGGGTCTGGCTGTTAGGACGTGAATATTGGGGGAATGAGAATGTGCATATCCTTCTCTATGGCTGGAGAAAGGCCTTCAGCGTCGCCTCCCACCTCCCAAGGCTCTGCTCACAATGTCGCAAGCACGTCACACAGAAAAAAAATTTGAAAAATACACTATTTGTTGATATTGAGACACTAAAGGTTGTTTTATCCGTTTGAATGAAATGGTAAATTTTTTAAATTAGAAGTTAAAAGCCTAACATTTCAATAGTCTTTACATTCTGCTTTATAAAGGAAATAAGAGGAAACTACTAAAGATTTTAGGGATCCACCCATCTGAATCATTCATTGGAAATGTCCTGGCCAGCTGGACCCTCAGATTTCCCTTATATTTATCTGCAAACAAAAGCTGGGCTCCATAGCACAGGTTAAGCTCGCCCCTTGGGACTCAGAAATCTCTCGAGGCCAGTGAACACATTCTGGGTAAGCCAGAACGCATTTGGGTCGATGCAGCAAACTTACTCAATTCTACTTGATGTCAGACTTCCTTAATTTGTAGAGCAGAGCTCCTTGCAGAACCTAGGAAGCCATTCACTAGAGTAGCTCTGATGAACTTTTCCAGCAGAATTCTTCTACCAGCTTGAGGGAAGTTTGAGCATCCAATGTAAAGTTGAGGATGACAGCAGTGAACTTTTCTTCATATTTCCTACAGCGTCAAGAACTAGAATCAGAAAACAAAAAACTGAAGAATGAGCTAAATGAATTGCGCAAGGCCCTCAGTGAGAAAAGTGCCCCAGAGGTGACTGCCCCAGGTGCACCTGCCTACCGTGTCCTCATGGAGCAGCTGACCTCTGTGAGCGAGGAGCTTGATGTTCGCAAGGAGGAAGTCCTCATCTTAAGGTCTCAGCTGGTGAGCCAGAAAGAGGCCATCCAACCCAAGGTAAGCACGAACACACAGCTAAACTGAGTGTTCGGGGACTGGCCTCGATGTCTTCTTATCCTTTCCCTCCAGTTTATAATACAGCAAGCACTTAAGAGCATTTTTAATCTAATTGAGGATTCATCGTTAAAAAAAAAAAAATCCCTGTGTTGTTTAAAACTATTGTAAGTGTAAATTGGAATGAGCAAAAAGCTAGGGGAATCCCAAATGATCATCAAAGTTTCATCTCTCACTCATGAGTTTTAAAATTAATCTTTCTGTAGTAATCTGGCCACAATAAATTTTGATCTAAAATAAAATTTTACTAAATGCAAAAATATCTGAATTGTTTTACTGTGGGAAGGCATTAAATACAGCTTTAAAATTATTTGTTGAAAATCGCTGGTTTAATTGGAGAAGTAACAGATGAAGTGGTTAGAAGTGAGATCAGTGAATGGAAGTTATGTGAAGATGATTTCTGCTTGCTTAAAACAGTTCTGTTTAGTAGGGTGTGCTGTCCCAGTGGGAGGGGCTGTTCAGGGATTCAACAGCAAGGACTCCTGCACTGAGGATATAGGCAGTCCTTTGAAGTCCTTCTCTGCCTTCATTTGAGACCCAGTGCTGCCATATTCTGGTGAGAGATGAGCCTTTCTGTCATTTACCATCAGAGGGAACCTTGAAAACCTGATCTGCCTCCCTGCCCATGTGCCTGCAGCAGAGTATCACAGGACTTGAGGCAACCAAGCATCCCAACTGTGTGGTGTGTCATATGAAAAATATCCATGATATATAATGAGCTGGATGCCTGAAAATCTGAGAGTGCCCCTCTTAGAAATGGTATTTCTGCATGCAGTTTAGATACCATACCTGGCACATATGTTTGGATTTGATGAAGGCAGCTCACACCTGAGATTAACACTGGTCCAGAAAATATCAAATTCTAAAAACAAGATATTTGACTAAATAATTTGGGGGAATAAAATTCCAGTAATAATGGAGTTATATAAAGAAATAGGCTTCCTTATTTTGAAACAATTCACAAAACCCTTAAGCCAAAATGAGAAGAACCCTCATTTTGGCTTGGCCGTATAGGTCACAGCTTCTCCTAGGGCTGTCTCAGTTGGTTCCCTTGGCTACCACTGTGGCAGGGCCTCAAGAAACAAGGCTTGCAGTCTAGCTTGAGCAGAGTCCAAAATCAAGATTCCTTTCTCTAGTTCTCTTGAGACAAATTACTATTCTTTCTTAAAAAAATTTAATTGACAAATAATAATTGTACATATTTATGAGGTTGCAATGTGGTAATCTCACAAGAAACTTTAGTAAAAATCAAGAGAAAGGAAAAGAAAAATGAAGAAAAGACATAAAAGCAATCCAGCTAACAGAGCACATAGTTCTGCTATCACACATTCTCCCTTGCCCAGCTCACCTACCCCGTGTGACAGCTGCTCTCCTGACACTTATGGGCTGGCCCTGTCCAACTGAGGTACCTGCTCACTCAGCTGGAGCCTAAACGTGGCAGCACTCATGTCCTCTCCTAGGAGAAATACTCGTGACACTGATTAACATCTTCCAGACTCCCCAGGCTGTTTGTCCCTTTTAGTTTCTATTCCAAGAGACACATCATGTCACCATTCCATTTCGGGGCAGTGGTGAGCAACACCCTGTGAGCTAGGGGATGAACCAGTCCAGACAGGTTCTTGTGTATTGGCTCCACCTCTAGAGTATTCTGGGAATCTTTCCTTGGACAAATGACTTACTGGTGTGGGGGACATAACTTTAACTCCACAGACCTATGATAAGAATTTCACCCACATGCATTAACAGGAGGATTATTCTCTCACAAACTCAAAAATATAACCAGAAAAATCAAAACAATTTAAAAAGAATTTCAAGCATTTGTTCCTATCAGCACATAAATACATATTAGTGTTCATTTTATGACAGTTCCAGGAATGTTAATTTATTTACAGAGTTAATTTTAGAGAAATAACTCATGGCTGTTTTTAACTTAGCTTTTATCTATTATGATAGGGACTCATTGATAAAATTTATTTATGGAACTAAGAGTTTTGTTTTTCTCTATTTGTTTTTTGTGCTTGCTAATTTGTGATTTTCAGGATGACAAGGTAATTATAAGATTTTTTTTTTAGTAAATACTTCTGTTTAATCCTAACTTTAGTTTACAAGTATCCCCCAGTATACTTGTTGCTTTGTATCAGTTTGTACAATTGATGCTTTGTGACCAAGTCTATTTTGATATTTGTAAATGAATTTCCTATTTGACTCCTTCTGATTGGGAAGTCAGTAGGAAAACAGGGTTATAGTAGGCTCCAGTCTGGATTATAGAGGGGACTTCATGACTTCTAATTCATAGGCAGCTCTGTGACTCACTGCGTAGTTCTGGTAGGCCATCCACAGGCTGGGGAGGGAAACCCTTTAGTTGGAGTACACTCAAAAGCACAGGCTCTCCTGAGCGCTCATGTCTACCAGTGGTGGGCTTATTGGCTAAGGGTGAAGAGGAGCCTGAGAAGCTGAGCACACTGTTCTTTGCTGGCACTTTCATCTCCCTGAATGTAGAGTTCACAGCTAGAATGAAAAGTGGCTCATGACAAGTTTGCAAAGTCAAATTTATCTACCATATCTTGTTTCCTTATATATGGAGAGACAGATATGGCTGGGATTTTCTTATATAGCACAACTTCTGGTCACAGGTTGAGAGAGACAAAGTCTGAGCAGTGAGTCAGGAACATCCTAAATGCTGGTGGCCCAAGTCTGATCCCATTCCCCAAGTGCCACTTTTTAGCTAAGGTAGTCGGCATGAGGGAAGAACTGGCGACTTACTACCCAGGAGAACAGCATATTAAGAAGCCTATCTTTTCTTGGATTAGCTAATTTGATCAAGTTACCTCATTTGCTAAAAGTTCAAAACCATACCGTGTAAATCTTGAGATATCAGAGCACACAGATAGCATTATGTGATGTAAACACTTGGGTCTTTGAAAGTTATTACCTATGGGTCTTAAAAATCTGAATATGGCCCTTTATGAAACAGAAAGATTTTATTCCTTTCAGACAAAAAGAAGTTCTCTGTAAAATAGGTACTAAAATATTTATAAAACATAGCTAAAGAAACACTCTATGTGATGTTAATGGGAAAGCTTTTTAAAATTCAGTAAAATGTAAGCTATTTATTAGTATATGAGATTATAGTTGGTCTTCTCAGAGGAAGCATTTATAAACTTAGAAAAGGATAGCATTAAGAGAAAAGTGGTATTTTTTTGAAGGATTTTAAAAATACACATTGAAATTCAGAAACAAGCATTTGTAGTCTCTAGTTGGCATTAGAGTTATCTTGGAACTTGTCTTTAACATCATGGTATTTGAAGTATATTTTATTAAGTAGGTTTCATTGCAAGGCCTGACCTTAGATCATGTTTACTAAAGAATCAAACATATACTATTTAGACAAATATGTGGTCCAAAAGCTTTTGAGTTGAATTTTATATAGAAATGTTTCCATTTAGACAAAGCCATTGGGTTCTTTACTATTTACTATACTATTTTTTAGAAGCTAGACAGCAGTGGGTTTTTTTTTTGTTTGTTTGTTTTTGCTTTAAGTTCTGGGATACATGGACTGAATGTGCAGGTTTGTTACATAGGTATACATGTGCCGTGGTGATTTGCACAGCAGTGATTCTTATCTCTTACTCTTGTCGAGAAAGATAGAGTAGCTGAATAGAAGATTTTGAAATTACTTTGGTTGTCAGACAGATTTGACTAAAAGGAGAAAATTTTAAAAATTAAAATGTTGGCAAAAAAGTTATTTTTATATTAATCATTAATAATTCTGACTTGCCAGATGTTTATTTCAAAAGCTTATGTATTATACTGGAGGAAAAAAGAATTGAATGTGAGAAGAAAAAAAAACTTAATTTTGCTGAAGCATATCATCTGAATACTACCTTCTTTGTTCTGAGTTCTAAATGAAAAAGTGAACTTTATGTCAAACTTTTTTTGGGGTATCTGCTTCATTGTAACTGGTAAAGAAGTAGTGGAAAGAATGGCTTTGTACAGTCCATTAAATAGGTCCCTGCTTATTTTTCAGGCATGCATCACCATGCCTGGCTAATTTTTTGTATTTTTAGTAGAGACAGGGTTTCACTATGTTGGCCAGGCTGGTTTCGAACTCCTGATCTTGTGATCTGCTCACCTTAGCCTCCCAAAGTGCTGGGATTACAGGTGTGAGCCACCACACCTGGCCCATCAGTGATTTTATTTACAGAGCTGTGGCACTATATAATCTTCCTACCTTTGTAGGAGAGTGCTAGTGTTTCTCAGAAGAAAAACTGAAGGTATCTCTTTTTCTTAACTACCTGGGCCAGCCAAACTCCCCTCTGCAGTTACATGAGGTTGGGGCTGATGCTTTGGTGGGTCGCAGGTGTGGTAGAGCACATAAATCCCCCTGTAATTACACCAAATAAGTGTGTTTTATGTCTAAAGCTTTTTGAGTCGAATCTTAATGCGTAAACATGTTATTTCCCCCCTCAGAATACAATGACAGATTCTACAATACTTTTGGAAGACGTACAAAAGATGAAAGATAAAGGTGAAATAGCACAAGCATACATTGGTTTGAAAGAAACAAACAGGTAAGTTGATCCTTCTTTTATTCATTTTGGTTTAATTTTATTGATCTTTAGCCTTCAAGCTAGTCTCTTATACAGTAAGTGTTTAAACATTCCTTTATATTAGACATTAACTGGCTTTCAAAGGGAATCCAAGGTTTCCAGTGTATTTCTGATTAAGATCCTCACTTATAAGGTAGCAGTATTAACAAAAGGTGTCAGGGAAAATGTTCTTCATATTAAAGGAAGATTTTAAAAATATTTAATGTTTTAGCTTTAAGGGGCTGCCTTGAGAAGAAAACCATCTACTCAGGTCATACCATCTTAGGTCGCCACTTTCATTTGTTATTCAGGATTGTTACTTGTGAAGGTTTGTAGGGGCAACTGCAGTTTTCAATAGTTGAAACTTAGAGTGAAGAGAAGTGATGAGGTAGCAGGAATCACTCACTGTTGGCCATGCAAGTCTAAAAGGGCACCATGACTTCTGGGATAGGAGAGTGAAAGCTCATATCTGTAATTCCCCTTGGCCTTACTACCACCCTCCTAACTAGCAAAGCCTTAGTCTATTGGTCTAGGTCCCTTGATGGATAGTTTCAGGATTGGTAAACATAAATACTTTATAAATCAAAGAATATTGCCATGCAAAAAGTAAGATGCAGTCAGCCCTCAATATCCAAGGGTTACATATTTGTGGAGTCAACCAATGGAGGATTGAAAATATTTTTAAAATTTTTATTCTTCTTCTTCTTATTTTTGAAATGGAGTTTCACTCTTCTGCCCAGGCTGGAGTGAAGTGGTGCTATCTCAGCTTGCTGTAATCTCCAACCCCAGATTCAAGCAATTCTTTTGCTTCAGCCTCCCAAGTAGCTGGGATTATAGGCGTCTGCCACCATGCTCGACTAATCTTTGTATTTTCTTTTAGTAGAGGATATGCGTGGTTATATGCAAATAATGTGCCCTTTTATATAAGGGACTTGAGCATCTGTGGATCTTGCTATCCAAGGGAGGACCTGGAACCCAACCGATATTGAAGGATGACTGTACTTCTTATCTTCTTTTATGGACAAGGGTGGAGAATGCTTATAAAAGTATTTGGTTAAACTTAAATTTTAATTTATCAGTGTAAATTATAAGCATATGTTCTATTTAAGAATGTGTTAATATAGAAAGAACTATATTGTATCACACTGTTCTTTCATTCACATAGCTATTCAATCACCAGTGTGCCTACTTCATGCCAGGCCCTGTGCCACATACTGGAAATACAGTAATAAGCAAGATAAATGTGATTCCTACTCTCACCGACATTATAGGCTGCTGGGGAGATAGCTGAGAGGGTTTGGACTTTATTCCAAAGATAATGGAATCCTCTGAAAGGCGTTAAGTAGGAGAATGGTGTGATGAGATTTGATTTTTAGAAAGCTAGCCCTGGCTGTTATGTTAGAGAATAGATTGCAGTAGAACAAGATTGAAAGCATAAAGACCAGAAAGTATTCCCATAACCCAATGATTATGGTGAGTTGAGCTTGGCTGGTGGCAGTTAGGATTGACAGAAATGGGACATTTTGAAAGATACATAAGAAGATGAGGTCAGAAAACCATATGGTTTATTGGATGTTTGGGAGAGGGCCAAAGAAGCCTGAAGATGACTCTGTGGTGTCTGCTCTCTTTGTTAGATGTGGTGATACCATTTTGTGATCATGGGACTGCAGTGTGGGGAAATACATGGGAAAGATGATAAGTAGATTTATACATATTGGATTTAAGGAGCCGGGAAAACATCAGAGAAAGATATCTGTTAGGCAGCTGAATATGTAAATCTGTAGCCAGGAGAGATGTGTGTACTGAGATATAAATTTTGAAGTCATCAGAGTATAATAATACAATGGAAATCATGTAAATAGATGAATTTTCTAGAGAGAGATGAACTCTCTAGATGTAAAGCAGAAGACAATGCCTGGAATTTGTGTTATGTAAACATAACAACAATATAGTAGGAATAAGAACCTGGACTCCAGGGTCAGTGCTAGAATCCACTACTTAACAGCTGTGTAACCTCTACAGGTATCTTACTACTAAGCTTCTGTGTCTTCCTCTGCAATGTAGCAAATAACTTATGTTGGGTTACTGGGGAAACTAAATGAAATAGTGCATATGAAAGAATGTAGAACAGCATCTGACACTGAGCAAACACTCAAAAAATATTATTTTTATAGTCTAGCTAGAAAATGATTACTAACACTATCATAAGTACCAATTATACATATTTTTATAACGTGCTATATCTCTAATATAATAGTAGTTTTTCCAGTTCCTACAATTAATTTTTGACACAAAAAAGCTTTTAAAAATCATGTTATAAAAGCTGAGAACTTTGGACATGTTCTGATTCATGTTACTGCTATAAGAATTTTTAAAACTGTTTTTTTTTAAATGGGAAATTAGATTTTATTAAGCTAAAAATGTTCCTACCTAGAAGACTTAAAAATTCATTTTGAAAGATAGCATGAAGATTGCCACACAAAGATAGTAGCTGAAATTTTCATTCTATACGTTTGTCATAGTTAACCTCTAATATAATATGTGATACATTAGATCACGTTCCTAGCTGATTAAAACATGAAAAACAGAATCTCTTTTTCACCTTCCAGTCATTTCTTATTTTGCCGGAAAAGTAGTTCTATATCCTTGATTATTTTGCTTTAATTTCTACCCATTTACATGTGATGCTACATGTTACTCATTTTTAAAAATTAACCAAAAATAATTTTTGTGGTAATGTCTTAAAGTTGTTAGAATGAATAACAATCTTACTTGTGTAATGTTGAAATACTGTGTACCGCTGTTGACCATCGTCACCTCATCACCGTCCTGTATCCTTTTGTGTTTTGCATTGTTGTTCCTTTTGCATGGAAGATCATCTGCTCTGGATTGCCATGAGTTGAATGAGGATGGAGAGCTGTGGCTGGTTTATGAAGGGCTAAAACAAGCCAACAGGTTATATTCATCTCCTCAAAATGGAATGTTATTAATTTGTTGTTTTTCTTACTAACAGTGGCCTCCTGACTTTCACTCCTGCATTTCTTGTGCATTGATTGACCTCTTGGGTAAATTAATTTCAGTAATTGTGTTATATGTCCAAAGCTTTTTAGTAAAACTGAGAACATTCAGCCAAACACCTTCTTTTTTTTTTTTTTTTCCTAATTTATACAGTCTTGCTCTGTTGCCTAGGCTAGAGTGTGGTGGCATGATCTCAGCTGACTCCAACCTCTGCCTCCCGGGTTCAAGCAGTTTTCCTGCCTCATCCTCCTGAGTAGCTGGGACTACAGGTGTGCAACACCACGCCTGACTAATTTTTTTGTGTTTTTAGTAGAGACAGGGTTTCACCACGTTGGCCAGGCTGGTCTCAAACTCCTGAGCTCAGGTGATCCTCCCATCTCGGCTTCTCAAAGTGCTGGGATTACAGGCATGAGCCACCATACCTGGTTTAAACACCTTCTTTAAAAACCTTCACTACAAGATAGTATTAAAGCAAAATTGATTGATGGTGAATATAAGAGACTCCCCTTCAGACACTAAAATTTGTGAATCTTTCTCTCCAGGAGTTGAAAGAAAAACAAAATCTTTCAATTAGGGAATAAACTATTGGGGGAGAGATTAAGACTTATTACTTAGACAGTGGCTTCTCGCATCCTGTAGATAGATCTACAGGTTATATGTACCTATTGCAATGTGGCTACACTTTTTTTTGTTTGTTTGGACTCTGTCACCCAGGCTTGGGTGCAGTAACATGATCATGGCTTAATTATCCTTCTCCTCCTGGGCTCAAATGATCCTCCTGCCTTAGCTTCCCAAGTAAGTGGGACCACAGACATGTGCCACCACACTTAGCTAATTTTTTGATATTTTGTAGATACAGGATCTCACTTCGTTGCCCAGGCTGGTACCAAACTCCTGGGCTCAAACAATCCTGCCTTGGCCTCCTGAAGTGTTGAGATTACAGGCATGAGGCACTGCATCCAGCCTACATTCTTATATATTATTATCATGCTGTCTAAAAGCAAGATGAAATACATGATTTGACACTCTGCGTAGTTATGAAATTCAAATTTGTGAAACAGCAAATCAGGAGAGTTTCCTGCATTCCTGTAGCTCAGAATAATTACCCAAACTCAACATGTTAAATATGTTCACAGGAGAGAAAATAAAATGGAAACAACAGCACCTTTCTAAACAGACATTCATCTGCTCTAGTGATATTTGTCTTTAAAATCTCATGAAAATTCCATTTTATTGATTAAATTTTAAAAATACTCAAATGTTTCTTCAAGGGGCTTCTGCTTATTCTGCTTTGTTTATTCTTATCATTAACTCTTGTCATTCATTTTGGGGTGTTGCTGGTGCAGATCTTTTTGAAATTTTTTAATCACTAAAATATTTTTAGTCCACTGTTAACAGTTTGCTTACAATGGTATCCATAAGTTTTACCCAGCAGCTGGCAACCAAGGGTCTGGAATAAAAGAATGTCTTTTCTTTCTTCACATTATTTTAGTTCTTAACCATAAATTTGCATTTGGAAAAAAGTGACTGTAGCAGCAGGGGTGCATGGCAAAGGGAGGATGCTCGGAGTCTGGTGTTCCCACTTCCAATGCCTGGTCTGTTCTGCGGGTACAGCTGGCCGTATGTTTGCTTGGAGAAGCAGTAACCACTTTGTTGGTGCTATCAATATTTGTGTTCTAAAACCACATCTTGTTAGGATTCTGTTTCTGATATGTAAGTTTATGAGGAGAAAGAAGATGACAGATCCAAAATATATGTAGGAAATTTCAGAACTAATTGTATGGATTTTGGTATATGTATATAAGCCTTTCTTTCAGAATAGGAGTAGAATATAAAAATGGGACCCTGGTCCCACCCTCTGCCTGGAATTAGTAACTCTGTAGTTCTGATTCACATTTAGTTAGACTGGAAGTTTGTAATGTTGCCCTTTACATTGCAGAGTTATTTTGTGGCAAAGTTGTACTATATTTGCCAATTTAAATGCTTATTTGTAAATGCAAGGCAGATTAAAGCTGTATCTTTCAACTGATTTTTTTTTTTTTTTTTTGCATCCTCATTTCCTATGAACCTTTTTTTATTTTTATTTTTTGAAATAGAGTTTCACTCTTGTTAACCAGGCTGGAATGTAATGGTGCGATCTTGGCTCACTGCAATCTCCCCTTCCTGGGTTCAAGTGATTCTCCTGCCTCAGCCTCCTGAGTAGCTGGGATTACAGGTGCCCGCCACCACACCCAGCTAATTTTTTGTATTTTTAGCAGAGACGGGGTTTCACCATGTTGGCCGGGCTGGTCTTGAACTGCTGACCTCAGGTGATCCGCCCATCCAACGTGCTGGGATTATAGGTGTGAGCCCCCCACACCTGGCCTCCTATAAACCTTTCAAAAGAACTAAAATTCTCCCGTTTCTTAGGACCTCTGAGGACTTTATATAATGCAGGAAGACACAAATGTGAGAGCATCCGTTTCTATTTCTGCTTCTTGTTTTAGTTTGTTGACTTTAATCAAGTCAGAAGATATACAGATGCTAAAGAGTAACGCTTTTCCTACTCTTGCAAGTGAGCACAATGCCTTACACCCATTAGGCAGGGATTCAGGGTGTCATACCCCCTTCCTACCCATGTGTCCTCTCCTCAGGCTCCTGGAATCCCAGCTCCAGTCACAGAAGAGGAGCCATGAGAATGAGGCCGAGGCCCTCCGTGGGGAGATCCAGAGCCTGAAGGAGGAGAACAACCGACAGCAGCAGCTGCTGGCCCAGAACCTGCAGCTGCCCCCAGAGGCCCGTATTGAGGCCAGCCTGCAGCATGAGATCACCCGGCTGACCAACGAAAACTTGGTAAGGAGAGCTGCCGGGCGCGTGTGCTCCTTAACCTTACCCTGCCCAGCAGCCTAGTTTCTTTTTGATCAAACACAGCTTTTCCTTGCTGGGAACAACTCACCACTCTGTACTTGTTACTCCTCTTACTCCAACAGAGACAGAGTAAGGAAAATACAAATAAGTTCATGGAAAGGAAAAAGGCAGGTGCACAGGTTCTATTTCTCATAGATGACTGAATGCTCTTAGACCTGTCCTGGAGGCAGAGAGCCACCTGGCTGGAGGCTGGGCTTTTGATGGCCTTGAGGTTCAGGTGATCTGCTTCCTCCACCTCAGCTGCAGATCCCCTGCTATCCTAGGAGGTTTATTTTGTGATTGTCACAACTGAGACTGGGGACAGGCTTTCTTTACCTTTGGTCCCCAAGCAGCCACTGAGGCCATCCCAGGCTCCATCTCTAGCAGAGAAGTAGGTTTACAGTTGAAGTTGAGAAAAGAGGTTGGCAGAACCAAGCAGGGGTTTTTGGTTGATGTTGGACGGAGCTCCCAGGTCAGGGAGGTATGTGTTAGGATTCAGGTTTACATACCTTCTGTTCTTTTCAACAGAACTTGTACAATAAATGAGGAAATTGTTTTCCTTGTCAGAGTCTAAAACCTGGCGTGGAGTCCAAGTTTTTTCTTTTCTTTTTTCCTTGTTCCTTTTTTTTTTTTGCCAAAAATATTTTCTAAGATATTTCTTTTTAAGTCACATAATAACTTTTATTATAACAGTTTTACAGTTTTTTTTTTGACAAATATATTTACTATATTAAAAATCCTTGAAAAGTTATAATTTCACATTTCTGTATAAAGTCCATATTGTAGTGCCAGCCCAATTTTGAGACAAGTTGATTATGATTGGTGGTGATTTGTGTCTTTTTTAAATTAACATTTTTGATGACCTATAATAAAAAAAGTATGAATTTTCTCTGAAGATTTAACAATCTGAATTATCTCTCTATTACTCCATTAGTGATAATTTAGATTACAAATAGTTTTCTAGGGTCATTTGTTCAACTATCTTTTATATGAATTAGAAGCAAAACACAAGGGTATTCTTTTCACAGTTTGTATACGGCTCCATTGTGGGAATGACGGAGGAGGGTGAGGGCAGTGTGTGGGCTCTTTCCAAAGTGACTGAAATCTCACTAATTTGTGGGGAAAATTTTCTGAATCATAAAGTATTTTTGAAGTGTCATTTTACTACGCTCAAGTATATTGTTGCTTAAATTAAACTAACAATGCTTTGATGACTAAGTATTGCTAAATATACTAAATAATGTAATGAGTTGATTGATCAGCATACAAATTCTGTGCTTTAAATTATTGTTTTAAAATACAAGGTGAAATAAAGATGCTTCCGGGTGGCAGATTTCCAGGGATTCTTCACTAAGTTGGTCGGACATTTCCCTTGCAACCTTGTTTGCAACATTAATTTTCTTGGCAGTTTTTCATAGCTAATAGAAAAAATAGGCTAAGCCCCCATATTCTAAGCTAATAGAGTCCAGTTAATGAGTTTGAGTTTGGGGAAAACCCTTTGTAGGTCAGCTGCTTCTCCTGCTATTACACTGACTACTAATTCTGGAGGATGGATTCAAACATAAGTACAGGAAATGATGCATGTTTTCAAAATCATTGTTTTCTCAATCTTGATTATGCATTTCTATAAGAAACACTTGAGCAGGAGATTAAAGCCCAGCAGGAGACCTGGGCTTAGTGTTCGTGAAACTCTACCTTGCCCACCTACCTACCGCCAATACAACACAAAAATGATTTTTCTGCCTCCTTTTGTGAACAGGCTTCACAGGCCTCCCCCATGCTGTCTCTCGGCGAAGGAAGATGCACAGCTTCCCACCAGCCTTTCCAACTTCACGAGCTAACATTGCCATTATTCTCACTTTCATTATATTTGCCTCCCCTATTCTTGCCACTGCTGCTGGCACCAAAAAAAAAAAAAGGTGCAGCAACTTGTGAGCATCATGTGTCGGGGAGGCTGGGAGTGAAAAGGCAGGAGGTTGGAGGAGGGAAATGACAGCCTTATCTGGGCCTGCTAAGTGATGGCCTCCTGGCCACAGCCTCTTTCCTCTGGTCACACAAGAAACATCTATCTGTGCCTATGTAATTAGACTCATCTATACTAGAAAGATAAAAGGGTAATGGAAGGTGACAAATCAGAGCCTTTCGCGTACATATAGTTTCACCATTTGTGTTTTAAAATATTTTAAAATTGATTTTGCTGAAACATAGCATTCCCCTCAGACACAGACAAAAACAAATATCCATTGTGCCTGTTTTTTCAGTATTTTGAGGAATTATATGCAGATGACCCTAAGAAGTATCAATCATATCGGATTTCCCTTTACAAACGGATGATTGTATGTAAAACCGTAGTGCTTTTCTGCTGTTTCCCTCGCTACTTCTAGCCCTCTATAACTGAAGAGCACACTGCTGCCTGCCCACTCCCAGGAAGTCTCTTCAAAAACTTTCACGAAACCTGTTTCTCCCCACAGATGCCTTTTAGCCAGTGGTGTCACATCTATCAGTGTCCTAGTCCATTGTCACGTTTGGTTTGTTATTAACACTAGGCTTACAGTGTGATGGAAGCAAAATATGATTTGAAAGATCAAATAAACTCCGAGAAGCACAACTTAACACTTTGAAGATATAGCAACTGTTCCCTTGAATGGTTGGCCTGGTACCTAAATCTACTCCTGTCTAAACTGGAGAATGAATATTTGTATTTGGAATGCCTTTCTTCTCCATTACCTGAATAACAAACCACACACATCACTGACTCATAGCCCTTCTAAGCTCTTTCTGAACCTACTGTTGTCCACTTTATTTTTGATTATTGGGTTTTTAACCATGCCTCTCATTTGAGTAGATTCTTTATTAAATAGCCAAAAATCATGGACTTTTCCTACCTTCCTCCTTAAGTGTACTGTTTCTGTTTTCTCTTTTTGCATAAAGCATTCATAATTACCCCTTTCTTCTGTATAAGCAAAATTATGTCACCTGCAAGATTTTATAGATGCCTTATGCCACCTGCCACTTTGGTCCTAGGTAAGCAGACCACTCTTTATCCTGTTCTTTGTGATTGTTTTTTTCAACTTACCTCTTAATTCCCAAAACTTCTGAACTTTTCTTAAGTTTCAGGGCTAATTTTAGAATCTCATAGGGTGGCTCTCATAGAGACAGTGCTTCACACATGGAGAGTGTCAGTTCCTACCCAAGTTCAACCATTCTTAAAGCTTCCGACAAACCTTTCCATGCATTCATCAACATTTATTTTTGCCTAGTCAGTCCTCCTTTAAAAGAAAGCATTCTCCTGGAATAATAATACATTTTACAAGTATTCAGTTGATTTTCCCACATGGAGTCTACTGGAAAGACTCTGCAGTGGGCCTGCTGTCCATCACGCTGTAAAGGATTTTACTGTGTTGTATATTTTAACATTTGGCTTTTATTGTAGCTGCATTTCCCATGCCTGCCAATTTTAGCCAGGTGGTGGCTCCACCAACGAGCTTTTCTGGAGCTTTTATGTAAAACTAACAGTGTTGTTTCTGTGACATTGTGTCTGTTTTCCCTTGATGCATTTTAGGCGGCCTGTTTAGATCCTTCTGATATATGTTTTTTTGATCTTTAGGATTTGATGGAACAACTTGAAAAACAGGATAAGACGGTCCGTAAACTGAAAAAACAACTGAAAGTATTTGCCAAAAAAATTGGTGAACTGGAAGGTATTTAAACGTTTTTCAGACAGTTGCTGAGTCTTGATTGGAGTCTTGGCCTAAAGACTAGTCTTTAGGCTATATGAGTGGCTTAATAGTGGTCTGCATGCAAATATTAGTGATAATAACAAAAAAATGACTTTTGGCAAACTAATCTCTGTTAAGTAGAGATTTACATTTCTAGATGAGAAAAAATGTTCCTTTCATGATAGTAAAATTTACAGATTTTATTCTGTAAGCATCTAATGAATATCTTCTATATGCTAGACAGTGTGCTAGGCAGTATAGCACAGGGATTAATAGTATGGATTCTGGAGTCAAGCTTCTTGAGTTCAAATCCTAGCTCTTCTACTTATTAATCATATGATATTGGGCAAGTTTTTGAACCTCTGTATCCCTCTGTTTTCCCCATCTGTTAAATAGAATGATAATATCATCCATCTGACTTGATTTATAAGAATTGAATGAGCTATTAGGTTGGTCCAAAGGCAATTACTTTTAATGTCAAAAACCACAAATGCCTTTGCATCAACCTAATAAGTATATTACACTTAGAAGAGTTCCCGATACATAGTAAAAATGCTTCATACAACTTATTTATTAGTTCTTACTATTAGTATTAGGGATACTAGGACGAGTATGACAGAGTCTGTCCTCAAAGAACTTATAGTCTAATGAAGGAAAAAAAGAGAAGTAAATGAGAAAAATATGAATTATGATGATAAATAAGATTTTTAAAACATCTCACGATATCTATACTTGGTTATTCTTGAGAAATAACCAAATATCAGTTGTTGTTATTATTTATATACAAATGAATCTAATCTTTTATATTAGTATGTTTATTCGTTAAGAGTTGTAGGTACAGGGATCTAGCAGTGAACAAGACTAAAGCCAAATTCTTTTTTTTTTTTTTAGATAGAATCTTGCTATGTTGCCCAGGCTGGAGTGCAGTAGCGCAATCTCAGCTCACTGCAACCTCCACCTTCCGGGTTCAAGCAATTCTCTTGCTTCAGCCTCCTGAGTAGCTGGGATTACAGGTGCACACCACCACGCCCAGCTAATTTTTGTATTTTTAGTAGAGATGGCGTTTCACCATGTTGGCCAAGCTGGTCTCAAACTCCTGACCTTGTGATCTGCCCGCCTCGGCCTCCCAAAGTGCTGGAATTACAGGTGTGAGCCACCGCACCCAGCCTAAAGCCAAATTCTAAGCTTATTTCAATGTTCTCACTGCTCAAGGGATTTTGAGATACTCTTTGGAAGTGCCTTCAAATTGTGTGAACTGTTAATAATTTCCTCTCATTGTCATTCTGCATTTAATTCTTGCTTGGTTCAAACAGTGAAGATTCTCCATCACTGAGGATGTTCAAAAGAATCTGTAATGATTAACCATAAGTGTGGTTTTCATTCCTCCAATGTGCCAGGCCTTGTCATAACTGCTCCGTCTGTTTGGTCATCCTGCTTCTCCTGGTTAAGTCCTACTCAGCCTTTGAAACCAGAGTCATAAGTCACATCCTCAAGAGCAGCTTTTCCTGATTACCCAGACAGACATTATGGTTCTGCCCTCTGTGTACCACAGTTTGGCTGACATCTTTTATGGTCTTCACTATGTCATATTTTTAGCAATTTTTCTGTTTGAATTACTGGCTTCCATAGTAGATAGACTCTGAGCTTCCTGAGCATAGGAAACATCTCTATTTCCCTTTGCTTTCACACCACCTAGCATAGTGTCTGACCTATCGCACAATCATTACATAAATGTTTGTTGAGTGATTAAGTTTCAGAAATATTTAGAACATGGTAACATGGACATTTACTTTGTAAATGATATTACTCCCTCAGATGTACAAATACTGAAATATTTCTAAACAAATATTTGTTTTGAAATCAGAAAGATTATTTTATAGTCATATTTTATATATAATCCTTTAGCACTACATGAATCATATATTACATTAAAACTTGAGCCTTCAAATCACACACTCACACATACTATGTGAGTGTGTGAGCTACGTCTATTCGCCGAACTTAAAATCTTTATTCAGAGAACTTTTTGCACTTAACTCTGCACTAATTATAGCATGAGATTATAATCAGATAGCAGAGTATTTGCTTGGAAAAAAACACATTTTAAGTGTGTTAACTAGTGAGATTCTTTTTTGTGTAATTCCTAATGATTCCTTTGCCATACATTAGTAAATTTTGATAAACAGAAAAGCCATTTATTATTTTACATAATTTTTTATTAGTTTTCTTTGATATGTATATTTTTTAATTGAAGAGACAGGTTAGACTATTTTAAGATATTACTAATCTTAAGCCCTCGTCAATCAGAAATCAACCTCATCAGTTAAACTATCCAGACAGCTATAAAGCTATAAGTAGCATTTGAGAATAGCGATTCATAGATCAGAGAAAAAAAGACATTATAATACCTCTTAAGAAGAGTTATAGGACCGGGCACAGTGGCTCACGCCTATGATCCCAGCACTTTGGGAGACTGAGGTGGGCAGACCACGAGGTCAGGAGATCGAGACCATCCTGGCTAACACAGTGAAACCCCGTCTATACTAAAAAATACAAAAAGAAAAAAAAAGAGTTAGATTTTGAATTAAGTGATACATATCTAGAGGATGAAGTGAAATAGATTTATGTGACTTGGGCACTTGAGTGCAGTGTCCCTGCTTCTACCCCAAATAAAGAGAATCAAGGTGACACTTTTCATCCTTGTATCTCCGTGTTACACAGAAAATATAGGCACCTTTTAATAACTAAACGTTGTTGTATACTTTCCTTTAAATGTATTACAACACACTTAAATCCTTTTGGTTCAAAATAGCACAACTCTTGCCTCTTCCTGCAACCTACATTTAATTAAGGAGACTTTTTTAAAAGCCAACAGAGACTTTTAAAAAATTGCTAGCATATATACTTTTTAGCAGAAACTATAGCTAAATGGAGAGTGTTTCAAAATTTGATCTGCTTTGTGCTACATTTTCATCCAGGGGTGACTGTTCTGTCTTAATTTTCATAGAATCAAGAAATTTAGACATGAAAGGATTCTAGAAATCAACTGGTTATTTCATGAGAGGAAAAAACTAAGGTCTGTAAGTGACTCACAGTCACAGCAGGTGAGATGGTAGGACTGGAACACACACCTTCTAAGAGCCACTGATCTCCTAGTTGCCTCTTTATTTATTTATTTTTGAGGCGGAGTTTTGCTTTTGTCACCCAGGCAGGAATACAATGGCACAATCTCAGCTCACCGCAACCTCTTCCTCCCTGGTTCAAGCGATTCTCCTGCCTCAGCCTCCCAAGTAACTGGGATTACAGTCATGTGCCACCATGCCCAGCTAATGTTTTGTATTTTTAGTAGAGTTAGGGTTTCACCATGTTGGCCAGGCTGGTCTTGAACCCACCTCAAGTGATCCGCCCACCTTGGCCTCCCAAAGTGCTGGGAATACAGGCATGAGCCACCGCACCTGGCCCTCCAGCCTCTTTATAAGGTCACTAATCTCATCCATAAGGACAGAGCCCTTATGGCCTAATCACTTCCTAAAGGTCCCACCTCTTACTACTGTTGCATTGAAGATGAGTTTCCCCATGGGAGGGAATGCAAACATTCAATCCGTAGCAACCACCAAGGTTTCTTGAGTGTTTGAAAACTAGGGTGGTGTCCTGCCTTATCTCTTTAAGGTACCATATTTGCCTGATCCTACATAAAGGTTGACATTTTATTTTAATTAGTAGTTAATATTGCTAAATCAATCAAGGTTATGTTGAGCTGACATCTATATTTTATTTGTGAGCTTTGCAAAGACTTAAGTCCCTAGGGAGAATTCAGAGGCAGAGAGAAAATTTTTAATGAGTATGGCAAATTTTATCTGACATTTTTATATAGCACCAAAAATATCCTGGTTAGAGATTTTGCAAAAGGAAGGTGAAGCTTTTTTTAAAAAAACATAAACTTTCTTAGTAAAAATATCCGTCGTATTTTACAAATTCTGAGATGCACAGTGTTTCCCATGTCTTAACAGTTGTTGATGGGTTATAGTTTAGTTGGCATTTTTAAAAATTAGTGTTATATAAAATACTATATTTTATAACTGATAACATCATAGATTTGATAAATCAGTAGGTTTAAAATATGTTCCTTGGGTTACATGGAGTCCAAATATGTGCATTTATTGATAAACCTAGTGTGTTGAACTTGTTTTCGCTCCAGTTTCCCTTTTTGGAATTGTATGTGCAGCTTAAAGTTACGAGTGACATAGATGGCAGGGGTTTCATTATTTTGTTTTTTACACGCAGCAGCAGGTTTATGATCTGTAAAGGCCACTGTGTGCTGCTTCAGAGGTCCTTGTGGTGTTGTATTTAAACTGACACCAGAAATAATTTATGTAAAACCAAACAGTTTGAATCTCCTCTTCTCTTGTATGGAAGAATACACTTTACAGTTAGTCCCATGGCTGTCAGACTGGATCATGCATATGAAAAACTAGATTATGGGAGATGGCCATAGCCCTGATCTGTCCAATCACAATCTGACCACTCTTTAGATATCATAGTGTTGCTGGATGGTGGTGACTTCACCTAAACCAGATTTCAGCGCTGATAGTCCCAGTGTGTGCTGCTACAGCATGAGGTGGACGGTGTGTCACCAAGGCTCTGTGCCACATAAGCAAGAGCACTGGCAGGTACTGATGTTCTCTGTGATAACCTCTTCCTGCGGAACTAGCTTCTCAGAACTAACCCAGGAAATTCCCCAGAGTGACACAAGAAACACTACTGACACCTCGTGGAGTCAGCAACATTAAACTTTCTAATGTTTTTGCATCTGATCTGCATTTTGTTCGACAGCAATCTCAGAACTTAAACTTAATCTGCGCTTGAATCTCTTAACTACTCGCCCTCCCTGTAGAGAGAAGGATAAAAACCTGGTTACTAGCATATATCTCCACAGTGGCTGTGATAATTCATATGTCTCTTTACTTTTCGCTGCATTTCCCATTCAAGTCTCCATTGTGAGATGAAATTGGTGACTTTTTTTTTTTTTACCTTTAGCATAATTCTTCTCTAGCTGCTGCCCTTGACAATAGTGACCATCTTTAACATCTGAAAGCATTGTAAACCAGTGGTTGTACTTCATTGATTGCAACTTCATAGTAGAATTTTTAACATTCTATTAAAAAAAAACAAAAACTAACATTAGGAAATCATACTACATAGAGATAGTTTATCTGCTCGTGATTTCTCTGGGAATGAGGGTGGCAGGAGAAAATTAGGTCTTTGCCATATGAGGCATTTGTGAAAAATAATACATTTTGCATCAAGTGGTATGAAGAAACACTCTTCTACCAGCTATCTGCCGGTGCTTTGAACTGATTGTAATGATACATTTAAAGTAAATGTTCTTTTGCTTTTAATGACTAAAGTCACTGAGCCAAGAGCAAGGGGGAATTGTTTCTGCTCCTGCTGCCCCTTTGTAGGATATTGATTATTCCTCCTGTGAATTAAAGTCAAAATATGTTTAACCATTTCTGATTAGTATCAGTTAACAAATATGTTAAGCCACTTATTTTTTGGACATTTAATCTTATTAAAAAATAAACCTTATTACATAAAAAAAGGTTTAGAATCACGTAAGGTTATTTGATGTTAATTTTTTATGGTTAGGTAGGAGGGGCTTTCAGAGTAAGATTACCATATAATTTTGCCATCTGTTTGACTAACTTGAACAGAAAAAACAAACATTTTAAGAGGAGGCAATTAAGTGGCAAAAATGGCAAGTTTCAGTTGTTGTAGAGTGCATTCAAAATTATAGGAACTTAGAGGCCTCTCATCTTTTCTATATGGAAATCATTTTCTCCTCCTTTCTTACTTTTTATCAAGTGGGCCAGATGGAGAACATATCCCCAGGACAGATCATTGATGAACCCATTCGACCAGTCAACATTCCCAGGAAAGAAAAGGACTTCCAGGGAATGCTGGAATACAAGAAGGAGGATGAGCAAAAACTTGTTAAGAACCTGATTCTGGGCAAGTATTTTCTGCATTGGCTAAAAGTTATTTCTGGCACATGGGTCAGTGGTGGGAAAAACTAGTCACTAGTATTTGAAATATTCAACATAGGTTTCATTAGTCCTCATCACATACCATGTATTCTAATATTGCAGTAGTGTCCTGACCACACCAACCACTTTCAGTCCAACTGCTGGGACATGTGCCTCAGACCCACCTACAAGGATTGCTCAAGATTAGGTCTTCTCAATCCTGGCTGCACATTAGAATCACCTGGAAGCTTTGAACCATACTGATGTATTTCTCCCTCCTGCCCAGTGAAATCAACATCTTTGCCTAGCAGTGTCTAGTACTTTTTTAAAAACCCCTCAAGGCCGGCCTTGGCAACATAGCAAGATCGCATCTCTCAAAAAAAAAAAAAAAATTAGCCAGGTGTGGTGGTGCATGCCTGTAGTCCTAGATGCTCAAGAGGCTAAGGTGGGAGGATCACTTAAGTCCATGAGTTCGAGACTACAGTGAACTGTGATTACACCACTGCACTCCAGCCTGGGCTACAGAGCAAGAGTCTGTCTCAAATATAAAAATAAAAAACTTCTCAAGGGATTCTTATGAATCCTTGACAATCTCAACCATGGTTGAGCACAACTTCTCTAGGCCATTTAGGTTCCTGAATTTCAGTGTTTCCTTTATCACCTAGAAAGGTTTGCAACTAATTAGGTCAAGGACAGCAATGTAATAATAGGGAAGAAACAAAAAAAAAGAAAGAAGGAAAAGGTTCTAACAAAGGAAGGAATGGACAGAACAAATGAGATGGGAGTGGAAGAAGCATTTCAGAGCAGCACACTGCCTTTAAGATTGGGTCTGAGCCGGCTGGCTTTGCAAGAAGACTTTTTAGAGGGTGCTAGTGAATGACTAGAGTGCACACACTGTAAGTTGTGAAGTGAAAATCCTAAAAACCTCTCCTTTCAGCCTTTGCACAGCATTCCTCCTGCCAGGTGCCTGGGTGACAGCAATGTGAGTGGCACTTAGACCTGATTGAATGTTCCTAGCATTAAACTTAGTACTATATATAGGTGCAGAATTGCTTAAGTTTCAACATGAATTTCATTTAGCAAAAATATTAAGGAGTCACTGGTTTTTAAAAAGAGAATTGACAGATTTATCGATTCAGCAAATGTTTAATGAACTCTTATCATGTGCCAAACATTTTCTAGGTAATGAGCAAAGTCAAGTACCCATTCTCACAGAGTTTACATTCCAGGGGAGAAATGAAGAAAAAATAAACAAATATAGGATGTGATGGAGTAAAAAAAAGAAAGAGTGAAGGCAGGTGTACTGGTTTATGTAAAATTTTGAGGAAATACTATTTGGTAAGGTGATCTTCGGACACACAGCAAAGGAAGTAAGCGAACAAGTCATGCTAATATCTGAGGAAAGAACATTCAAGGCAGAAAAATAATAAGCATGTAGGCCCTGGGCAAGGAGCATACCTGGCATGTTCAACCAACAACAAGGAGACCCGTTTGACTGGAGCAGAGTAAGCTGGAGTGGGGAAGGGAATATGGACTATGGTAAGGATTTTGGCTTTTATAAATGCACGAGATGAGAAGCTGCGTGGAGGATTCTCAGAACAAGGGTAACATGATCTGACCAATATGTTCCAAAAGAATGGCTCTGATTGTTGCATGGAAAATGCACTACTGGGGAGCGAGTGATGAATGAAGGAGGCAAGTTAGGGAGCTATTGCAGCAGCCCAGCAGGAGATGACGGTGGCCTCCATGGGATGTCTGTAGCTGGTAGAAGCAGTGAGAAGTAATTGGATTTGGACATATTTTGTAGATAGAGCCAACAAGATTTGTTGATGGATTGGATATGCAGTATGAGAAAAGAAAGGAGTCAAAAATGAGCATGAGGTTTATAACCTAGGATACTGGAAGACTGAAGCTGCCACTTATTTGCTAAGATGGGGACAACTTCCAAAAAAGTAGGTTCCATAGGGAAGCAAGAGTTGGGTTTGGTAGAGGCTTAGTTTCATGTACCTGAGAAGAGATATCAAGAAGGCAGTTGATAGTGAGACTGGAGTTCAAGGGAAAAGTCAGCACAGGAGATAGCAGTTTGGGAGTTGTCACTTTACAGACATGCCCCACACTCTAGAGTTTTTCTACTTAATGAGCTATGAAAATACCCTTTTTATATTACCTATTAACCTTGAATGATTGAATTTTTACATGACAACTGTGCTTTTATATCTCACAATGCATGCCTCATGAAAATTATCCCATGTTATATAAAATTATTATTTTTTCTTTTTTTAGAACTGAAGCCACGTGGTGTAGCAGTCAATTTGATTCCAGGATTACCAGCATATATCCTCTTTATGTGTGTTCGACATGCTGACTACCTGAATGATGATCAGAAAGTAAGGTCGTTGCTAACATCAACAATTAACAGCATCAAAAAAGTACTGAAGGTCAGTTCTTGTTCAACAAAATTCTCGTCATGAATTGTTAAAGATGACAGAATCTGCACTGATTGCTTTTCCTTCCTTAGACTTTAGCTAAGTTGCTTGTTATGAATGCTTTCCAGTTTTTATTTATTATCTATCTATTTTGAGGAAGGGTCTTGCTATGTCACCTAGGCTGGAGTGCAGTAGTGCAATCTCAGCTCACTGCAGGCCCGGTACAGTCCCAGGCTCAAGCAATCCTCTCAGCTCAGCCTCCTAAGTATCTGAGATCGCAATTGTACGCCACCACATGCAGCTGATTTGTTATGTTTTGTAGAGACAGGGTCTCACTATGTTGCCCAGGCTGGTTTCCAGTTCCTATGTTCCAGTGATCCTCCACCTTTGACTTCTCAAAGTACTGGGATTACAGGCAAGAGCCACTGCACCCAGCTACTTTTCAGTCTTGAGTGAAAACTTCCACTGGAGGAAACATTCTTTGTTGAACATGTCTATCTATCTGCCTTCTTTCAAAACAGGGCTCAAGTTGAACAGTAATCAAAATTAACTTGACATAACTGCATTTAACTATGCAGTATACTAAGTTTATTCATGAACAGATATAGTTTGAGGTTTTACTTAGAACTAAATTAAAAATATTTAGTAGAATCCATGTATACAGGAAATGTGATGCTGAAATTAAAATAGATGTTAAATAAGTTTAAGACATGGCTCATTCATATAAAAAGACATCTGATAAAACATTAAAATTTTCCTTCCGACTTTTTCTCCACCTCACCCCATAAGTTTCCCTGTTACCTAAAATGTGAGGTTCCATGTGGGAAGCAACACACAGATGCTAATCAGAGAAGAGAGACTTGGAAAAGAAAGCAGAGTTATATAACTGAGTAGAAAGCCTACACAACTCGGTAGTCACTGAGTCACCTTGCATAATCCCCCTCTTGACTCCAGAGAAACAGTGAATACAGGCTTAGTTTTAACTCAGTGTTGCTGTGTGGTGCTCAGGTCATGTGCTCCAGGTACTTTGCTTTCTGATTATCGAACTTACTGAGAACTTTTAGGGTAAAGATAAGTGGGTAGTCTGCATGCCTAATGGACTCTTTCAAATCCAAGATTTATTTTATGAACTTAAAAAAAAAAATTAGGTAAAACATGCATAACATAAAATTTACCATTGTCACCATTTTCAAGTGTTCAATTATGTGGCATTAAGTGTGTTCACATTGTTACACAGGCATCACCAGCATCCATCTCCAGAGCTTTTTCATCCCCACCATACTGAAATGCAGTACCCATTAAATACTAACTCCCCATTCCTCCCTCCCGTAGCCCTGGAGAGTGAACTTTTGACAGATGCTCGTTCTCTGTCAGTCCCTACTGTGCAGATACTTTCTGTAGTTAACATTCTATAGTGGTTACTAAAGCATGGAGTTTCTGAAGATTGAACATTTAAAAATTGATGAATGTTTTCCAAACATAAATCATTTTTAGTGTGTTGATGCAGTATGCACTTAGATAAACTACAAGTTTCGCCACTTTTTAGGCCAGTTCCTAGAGAGAAAAAAAAGTAAATCATAAAGTTTTCTTTCAGTCATCACAATTGCAAGAAGATACTTAACTGGTTTGACTATTGTACCAAATCGTGTAAAGATTAAAAATGAGTGGGTACTAGAACATAACACTGTTTAATACCATTTAAAATTAATGTGCATTCGTCTCACATCCTGGTTTTGAATTGTGTATTTGTCTTGCATACCTGTTTCAACTTTGGCAACTGGTTTTTTGACATCAGCCCTATGCAGCATAACTAGCCAAAGATATATAGAGAATTCATACAGTTTTTAGCTTATGATAATTTCTGATAAAAACTGCAAATAGCTTTGAGTTCAACTTGTTTTCGCTATGAGAAAGAGTAAGAACTAACATGGATTTATTAATTTTGATCAAATACAGCTTGTTTATTATAGAAAATATTACTTTGACAAACTCAATCTGGTAACCTCTTAGGTAAAAAGTTGGCATTCAATTTTAACATTTTTTTAATCTCCAAAGAAGTAAATGTTCTTTCATTTTGAAGTAATATAGAGTATCTCATTTTCATGAGGATAGCAGACACCCTTAGTGTTCAAATTATATTTGTTGAGGTATTTTGTTTAAAAGTGGGCTGGGTGCTGTGGCTCATGCCTGAAATCCCAGAACTTCTGAGAGGCGTAGGCAGGAGGATTGCTTGAGCCCAACTCTGACAACATTGCAAGACCCTGTCTCTACAAAAAATTTAAAAATTAGCGAAGCATGGTGGCATGTTCATTTAATCCCAGCTACTTGGGAAGCTGAGGTAGGAGGATCACTCGAGCCTGGGAGATCAAAGCTGCAGCGAGCCATGATCACGCCAATGCACTCCAGCCTGGATGACAGACAGAATGAGTCTCTGTCTCCAAAAAAAAAAAAAAAAGTGGCTTAGCAAAGGCTGGAGCCCACTAATGAAAACAGATGCCAAATTATTTCTAGAATGAAGTCTTCTCCTTAGGTTTGAATCACCTTTATCTGGTAACTCTTTAGTATAGGTGCAGTTACATCCAGCTGGGGCTATTCTGAAGATCTCTGCAGTTTGATTTGTGTAGATGTCAGTGAAGACAGTCTAGATTGTGCTTTAATGACACTCTCCCACAGCCCAACAGTGACCAGCACAGTTTCCCAATCTGCTTTCATTGTCTTTGCCAGCTTATCTCAGAGCCTCCACTAGGAACAGTTGTAATCCAGATTTTTGGAAGAGGCAGAGTTATTTTTGGTCAAATCTGCACTTCAGCTATAGGATGATTTTCAGCTATAGGATGTGTTTGGGAATATAATACTGGCAGTCCTCCTTCACTGGAAGACTACATAGCTGGGTCTTTCAGATATTTACTTAGTGAGAAAGTCAGGACATGAACTCAGTTATTCTGTCTCAGTTTAAAAGACTTAGTTAGGTTTGATATCCTCTAGGATTTTTTTCTTAAAGTCTTTTTAGGGGGATATTCTTCAAAATTTAAGGGTGTTTTGTACTTTCTTAAAAATTTGATTTTATTTATGTAAAAAACAATGATATTATGAGAAACCCGTCTTTCCCCATGATATATCCTGTGCACTTTTACTGCATAAAGCCACTACCAAGAAACCAAAGGCAGATACTCTCATACAGCTTCTAAGAACCTGGGTTTTGTCGTGATATAGTAACAGAGTCATTGGAATATATGATTTCTTGCAAAAAAAGAAAAAAAGCTTCTAAGATCATTTAATGCTAGGTACCTGTCCTAGATAAACTATTCTGGTTTTCCTTTGCAGAGTTTTTTGATAAAAAGTGTAGGCAAACATTGATATTTCTTTGACTTCCCATATCCAAACTGTGATTTGTTCATCTAAATGGTTTAGTTTACAAATGCATAGTCCTTCCAGGTATGTCTGCCATGAAGCCTCTGGGAAGTATTCCCAGCCCCAGCGTCTTTTTCAGGCACAGTGAGTCTCTCTTCTTCCTGCCATGGTGGCCCAGTCCAGTCCTGGTGAAGAGCCAGTCAGCTTTCCCCTGACTGTGCTGCTCAGTGCAGGACTTCCTCCATCTCATCTCTCGATTCACAGCTCAGAAATTATATCTTACCTTTGACAAGATTTTTAATCTAGTCTGGGTTTAAGTGCTTCAAATTCTTTTTCATATTGTTTCTCACAATACTAGTTACTCCTCTTTGTGCTTTTAGTTCTGATTCCCATCATAACCCCGAGGGACATGAGTTTCCGTCAGCTGTGGCTGAGTGAATTTTTTTTTTTTTTTTTTTTTGAGACAGAGTCTTATTCTGTTGCCCAGGCTGGAGTTCAGTGGCGCAATCTTGGCTCAGTGCAATCTCCGTCTCCCGGGTTCAAGTGATTCTCCTATCTCAGCCTCCCAAGTAGCTGGGATTACAGGCGTGTGCCACCATACCCAGCTAATTTTTGTATTTTTAATAGAGATGGGGTTTCACCATGTTGGCCAGGCTGGTCTTGAACTCCTGACCTAAGGTGATCCACCCGCCTCAGCCTCCTAAAGTACTGGGATTACAGGTGTGAGTCACTGTGCCCAGCTGGGTGAATTTTTTCCTGCTTAAAGGAACAGCTAAATTCACATCAGTTTGGTTTTCTATGCCAAAAAAGTGACTGGCAAGCAAAGCAACAACTAATGAACCCGGTGGCTGACATTCTGATAGCGATGACATAAGACTTCACAACTGCAATGTGATTTATTTTTATAATTGTTTATAATGGCAACTGAAAGAAATGGGTCCTTTGGTATCTGTTCAATTTTTTTTTAGGTTGTTATTTCCCTAAGGAAAAGACAAATTTAGACTTATTCTCTCTTTCAGAAAAGAGGTGATGATTTTGAAACCGTCTCCTTCTGGCTTTCTAACACATGCCGATTTTTGCACTGCTTGAAGCAGTACAGTGGAGAAGAGGTGAGAAAACCTTGATGACAAAACCAGCATGCTATACTTTCTCTGACCTTTTTAAGGAAAAATCTAAAAGCACAAAATGTTTAATCATTTCTTACTTTAGAAACCCAAATTCAGAGGTGGCTTAGAAGTTCATTGCTTTGTTTGATGTTCACTATCTATGAAACAGTGAGGAGAATGACAGTTTCTTTTTTATATTATAAGAAAACATAGAAAAAAATAAAGTGAGCATTGGACAGTGAATAGTTACCAGAAATGAAACTTTTTGTCAATATGTTTTAGTGGGCATTTCAAGAGCTCATATCAGAATAGTGAACTATTTAAAGAAATTAATCAATTTTGGCTTGCCATAATACATTAAAAGGTGATCAAAGATCCTTTCTTTCAATTTGTCCAAAAAAAAATCTGTTTTTTTTTCTGTAGGGATGTGTTCATTAGTTGTTTGATAGACTTCAAATATTTCAAAACTATGTAGAATATTAATAATGACTATTAAGGGCTGTTTAGTATGTGTCAGACAGTACTTATTACACATGATGTTATTTATGATAACTCTTACAGCACCTTTGTGAGGTAGGAATTATAGGCTAGTTTTACATATGAGGAAGCCAGGGCTTACTAGGGCTCATTGATTTGCCCAACTTCTCTTGGCCACAAGGAGCAGAGCTGGGATCCTGGGTCTGACACTGCTGAGGTTCCATGACCCTAACCGACTGCCCTCAGTACCTCCCATCCCTTTGCCAGGAGGGCAGCAGAGAAGGTCCCCAGCAGCACTTCCCAAGCACTCAGAGGCCCAGGCCTGTCCTGGCAGATGATGGGAGATACAGAGATGAGCAAGGCCTGGTCCTTGAGAAGATGGGGCCGACAGACCAGAATCCCACAGAGGGGCTGATTGTGTCCTGTCAGTCCCCACATTTGGACCAGTCATTCAGTAGGTGGTAAGGAGGCAGATGCTTGGCTGTGGGGAGAATCCTTTATCAGGCAGCATCAGGCAAGCAATGTGTTAAACTGCAAAGTGACTGGAAAAGGGCTGCCCATTCAGTTCCATTTTAACAGATAACACCAAAGATTCCCTTCTAACATCTGACTGAAAACCATTTTATGTGTACCACAAAATATAGTAAAGGGAAATTTTTGTATGTATTCACCGGTCTCTGTAGAAATTGATCTACTTCAAGATTATGTATGTCCTTTGGGTATAGTATTTAAGAATAGGACTGTATTTAATGAACTGAAGTTAAGAGATTAGTATTTTAGATAATTTAGTGTTTGACAGTAAACCTGCTGTTTCAGAAGTGAAACACTCACTTTGGTTTTTTTTTTTTTTAGTTAAGTTCCTCCAGTTTATTTCGTTGACATTGCTATTGGGAAGATTTAAGTGCTAGGTTGCCAAGTTTAGGTATTATTGAAAAGCTAGTAAGAAGTGGAGGCGGGTATGATGGAAGCAAACAAACACACATCAGCATTTGAGAATGTCAGTCCTGGCATTGTAGTGGGGAAGCTCCGCAGACAGAGGGGAAAAGAGCATGAAGATGCTGATCAGATCAGAGATAGTTAAACTGAAGAGACAGGTTACTTCACGTGTATCATTAACTTTGCATTATGACTCTAGGGCTTTATGAAGCACAACACATCTCGCCAGAATGAACACTGCCTCACCAATTTTGACCTGGCTGAGTATCGGCAGGTGCTGAGTGACTTGGCCATTCAGATCTACCAGCAGCTCGTGCGGGTGTTAGAGAACATCCTTCAGCCAATGATTGGTAAGGCCGGGGCCCCGCTGGGCATCGAAGCCTGCCTATCACTCTTGCCGATCAATAAGTGGCCACCAGTGGCACATGTTTCAGGGCAGGTATTCATATGAGGAGCATAAAGGAGTAAGATACAAGGCTAAACCTAGCTGAGGAATCCCAGAAACCCAGCCATAGTTGACTGGGATGCATCAAAATCACTCCTTCCACAAGACTGAAACAGTAATATCGGTTTCCTTCCTTAATGTTTAATGTTTAAATACAGTTTAATCCATGAATTTTAAAAAATTGTTTTAAGTTACCAGACACTATTATCTTCCAGCAAATTATCAGCAGGCTCTTAAGGCCACTTCTAGCTATACTTTCTTTCCCCATCCTTGCATTTTCCACATTTCCACAACTTCATTTCCCTTCTATGGGTTCATAGTGTTTCCTTTGCTTTCATAGGCCACAGTTAACTAGCTATTTGAGACATAAAAAGTTGAGGAAGCCATGGGAGATGGCAGTGTTTTCTTCAATTGTCCCTTAAAAGGTCATGATTTTAAAAGCACCCTAGGTTGGCTAAAATGGTAACACAGATACCAAGAAGGTCACCTTCAGCCAATCTTTCTTTTGCTTTGTCTGTTTCTATTGGCTGAATAAGAAGTTTGCCTTGAAGAAGCCCCACTCTAAATCATTACCCCCATCTCCCAGTCATTTAACAGCAACAACAAATGTACCAGTTCTAGGGAGTCTGTGGTTGGCACAGTTAAGTAACAAGATGAACCAGATGTGGCCTTTGCTCTCAAGGGACTCCCAGTGAGGGAGTGGACATCTCAGAAACATTCTAGATGAGGCATAAGCCAAATGCTAAGAGAGCACAACAGGGAAGCAGCAGGGCCACAGGTGAGAAGATGAATCCTGGGAGACTGAGGTCAGCACAAGGTCTCCCTGCTATTGTGGGAAGCCCAGAATAAGAAAGTGCCCAACTCTCCAGCCCCATACCACTCCCCTCTCCCACATCTTCTTCAAGATGCATCAGTGCCCTGCCTTTCTTACTGTTTTTGCCTCTGAGGCTCAGAAAACATGGAGAATGCTTATCTTAACCCTGACTGCTACCTACATCTCTCAAAAGTCCACCCAAGACACATACCATTGTGCTATCACAAGGCTACTGCTTCTTATGCTTCTTATTTTAGAAAATACACCATTAAGTTTACTTAAATTCATAGTAAATTTTTGCATTTAAGAATTATTCCTCATCCTGGCCAACATGGTGAAACCCCGTGTCTACTAAAAATACAAAAATTAACTGGGTGTGGTGGCGTTCGCCTGTGGTCCCAGCTACTGGGGTTGCTGAGACAGGAGAATCACTTAAACCCAGGAGGCAGAGGTTGCAGTGAGCCAAGATCAACCCACTGCACTCCAGCCTGGTGACACAGCAAGACTCCATCTCAAAATAAATAAATAAGAAATAATTATTTTTTCAGTAAAGTTTAAAATCCAGAAGCGCTTTTGTAGTGAAGTTCCTTTTCCCACTATTTTGGCACCCAGATCTTTTTTTTTCTTTTCTTTTTCTTTTTTTTTTTTTTTTTTTTGAGATGGATTCTCGCTCTGTCACCCAGCCTGGAGCTCAGTGGTATATCAGCTCACGGCAGCCTTTGCCTCCGAGGTTCAAGTGATTGTCCTCCCTCAGTCTCCTGAGTAGCTGGGATTACAGGTGCATACCACCACACCTCGCTAATTTTTGTACTTTTAATAGAGATGGAGGTTTCCTTATGTTGGCCAGGCTGGTCTTGAACCAGTTGGCCGCCAGTGATCCACCCACCTCGGCCAGTTTTCCTAAGTTGAATGTGTGTGTGTTTGTGCACATGGTTATGTGCACATGAAAGGTTTCCTTCCACATCTTCACCTCTAACAACTGAAATACTCCTACAGTCTCAGGCATGCTGGAACATGAAACGATTCAGGGCGTGTCCGGGGTGAAGCCCACAGGGCTGAGAAAGCGAACCTCCAGTATCGCCGACGAGGGCACCTACACACTGGACTCCATCCTCCGGCAGCTCAACTCCTTCCACTCGGTCATGTGTCAGCACGGCATGGACCCTGAACTGATCAAGCAGGTGGTTAAGCAGATGTTCTACATTGTGGGGGCGATCACCCTGAACAACCTACTCCTGCGGAAGGACATGTGCTCCTGGAGTAAAGGCATGCAGATCAGGTGAGCCAATACCAACACCTGCTACAACCTCTTTTTGCTCCCTGGCTGTTCTCCCAGGGTTGTGGAGAGCTGATGACTTGTTTTTGGTCTTTGCAGCTGATGTCTGGGGCCATGCAGCCAAGCAGCAAGGGAGGAACTAGCATGGAGCCACTTTCCCTTGCCTGGCTGGATTTCTCCAGATCTCATTATTGCTTCCTGTCTGTACCTTGCCAACAGGTTCTTCACATTCTTGATAGGAAACCCTACTCCACTATGAAGCTTGCTTATTTGGGGAAGTAAAGAGATGATGTAAAAATACACAAAGATGAGATAGCTGCTTCCTCTCCTTATATGTGTGTTTTAATTATACAATAAGAAATTATTATCATGAAGATTTCTAATGTTTGATTGCTCTTAGAAATATATTTTTGGAAAGATACCTTTCTGTACCTATGGCAAAAAGAACAGGTCTAATAGATATTTTACTAATTCTTAAAATATCCTTCCTCTATATTTAAGAAAAGCTACACTTAAGTTTATGCCCAATACTCCTTAGCATAACCTCCTTATTGTAATATAATTCATTCTTTTGCAAATTTTTTTATTTTAAAATTTTTATTTATTTATTTTTGAGACAGAGTTTTGCTCTTGTTGCCCAGGCTGGAGTGCAATGGCACAATCTCGGCTCACTGAAACCTCTGCCTCCAGGTTCAAGAGATTCTCCTGCCTTAACCTCCTGAGTAGCTGGGATTACAGGCGTGCACCACCACACCTGCCTAATATTTGTATTTTTAGTCGAGACAGGGTTTTACCATGTTGGCCAGGGTGGTCTTGAACTCCTGACCTCAGTTGATCCATCTGCCTCAGCCTCCCAAAGTGCTGGGATTACAGGCGTGAGCCACCATGCCTGGCCACAAATTTTTTCTTTTAAAACAGCTAGAATATTCACCAAGAGGTGGGAAAAATGATTTCTCCTATGAAAGTGTTAGTAGGTACTGAATCTCAGGATTAATGTTCTTTTCAAATTTTCCATCCTGACTCACATTGAATTGTGGTGAATTTAAAGACAATAATGCCTTCTTCTCAGATAGTAGAACATATTTCTCCATAAGCTCTGCATGGAATGTGGAGCCACCTGCCATAATATTATGCTGGATCCTATTTACCTGGTTGCTAAGTGCTGATTGTGTGTCCATTGACCTTAGTCTTAGGACCACTGCCACTTGGTTGGCTACTTTGTGAAATCTCAGGCTCTTTGTAGTTTGTCTCTGTCCCCATTTGAAGTCCTTGTCTCTTCCAAGGGCCCTCTGTTGCCTCTCTCTTCCTTCATCCCGCAGCTTTCTTAGGCCACCGTCTTCATCTTCTAGGCTCTTCCCTTAAGGCCTGAGCACAGGTATATGTTGGGGCTTCTGGTTATTCAGTTACCTGATTTGGAGTTTGCTTTAAGAGAAAGTACTTCAAGGATTATCAAGTCTCATCCTGCAACAGTAACCCAGCTCTGAAATTGTAAAAGAAGCTACAAAGTGTTTTCTGGCAGAGCTACATTACGTATTCTATTTTGTTTATTAGCAAGTCTAATAACTTGTGCCATAATGACTTCATATCCATCTTCCAGTTAAGAGAATTACATTATCTTGTCATTTGATCTTATATAATGATGATTATAATCCTCATGACTATAATAAATTTTTAAGCACAGCTGATGAGATTTAAGAAAATTGAACAAAAATACTGCCTGTCATTTTAACAGAAATCCTGACAAGGCCACACACACCAAAATTAAGACATTTTTGACAACATTCCGCAAATTTGCATTCTCTCTCTCTCTCTCTTTTTTTTTTTTGCGTAGGTACAATGTCAGTCAACTGGAAGAATGGCTGCGTGACAAGAATCTGATGAACAGTGGGGCTAAAGAAACCCTGGAACCTCTCATTCAGGCTGCGCAACTTTTGCAAGTGAAAAAGAAAACAGATGATGATGCAGAAGCCATTTGTTCTATGTGCAATGCTTTAACTACTGCCCAGGTAGAGCAATTCTCTCTGTTATGAAATAATTTAACATTCATCAAAGATGATCTTTAGGAAAGTAAAAAAGTTTTCTACTTATTGCTTGTATCTCTGAGCTGCCTTCATCTGTGTCCAAGAAGATATGCCTGTACCAATCTTAAAGCAAGGAGATTTTGCCAGAAATTAATGCATTTCAGTGCTAATTACAGTTAAATATATTCAGTATTCAGCAAGTATTTATTGAGTGCTTACAGTGTTCTATATAACATTGAAGGCAGTGGGATACATAGACAAAGCAAAGTCTCTGCTCTCATGGAGTGTACAGTCTTTGCAGCTTATATTCCATAAAATAGCTTTCCATATTGTTTGATAATTGAGTGGATTATCAAATAATCACTTTGTTTTTAAAGACAGATAGTTGTTACTTCAACAAGTGTAATTGAACCTCCATCTGAAGGCGCCATATTTATTGCTGGGGAAGATGCTTCAATAAATGAGGAAAAATTTCTGCCTTCAAGGAGCTTACAGTATAGTAGGGAAGACAGAGTTGTATCCAGCTGACTCTATCATAGAGACTCTAGCAAATTCTATAGTAAGATATCTAAAGGAAGACTTTCTTAATGTTTATCATATGTCCTATAACATACGAAATTTTCAGTTTTGCCCAATACAATTAAAACTCAATCAGTAGGCCAGGTGTGGTGGTTCACACCTGTAATCCCAGCACTTTGGAAGGCCAAGGAGGTCAGATCACCTGAGGTCAGGAGTTCAAGACCAGCCTGGCCAACATGGTTAAACCCCATCTCTACAAAAATACAAAAATTAGCCTGGTGTGGTGGCAGGTTCCTGTAACCCCAGCTACTTGGGAGGCTGACTCAGGAGAATGACTTGAACCCAGGAGGCGGATGTTGCAGTGAGCCGAGATTGTGCCACTACATTCCAGCCTGGACAACAGAGCAAGACTCCATCTCAGAACAACAAACAAACAAACAAAAACTCAGTAGGTAATCAGAATCAAGATTTGTAGCTTCTTAATGTTGAATTCATATTTGCATAAGTTCTTGCTAAAAATAAAGCAGAACTATCCTACTGAACAATGGTCTTGAGATTTCCTCCCAGTTTCTTCAAGTGTGGAAAGTAAGAATACACTGGAGGAAGCCCAACTTTATAGAAGTTGTATGTCATTCAACTTCTAAAGAATATACTTTAATCCTTAAATATAATTTAGGTATATTTCACAGAGTGAGGCAGACCTACAATTTATTTATTTAGCAAATGTTAGTTAACAAAGTGGTTCTACTTTTTAAAATTCAAATACTTGCCTCTGAGGGACTGATCCCTGATTCACTTTGTCACCCACAGACCTGATAAACATGCTCACTTTCTAATTCATCTCTCTCTGGTGTTTAATTTATTTTCCTATAGATCAGCACTGTCCTACATTCAACTATTATTTTCATTTTGTGTTATTTAAATAGCCACCTGTGGCTAGTGACTACTATTGTATTGGACAGCACAGCTTTAGACAATACCTTGAAAATGGAAATGTCTACCATATATAGACAATGATTTATTTTAATTAGAAAAGTGTATTTATTTTAAATAGACGTGACCATTTTACAAAAGAAATTATTGGACTTTTTGAAAAATAACTTCATACTCTCTAAGTAATTGGTAATTTCTTTGGGGCTTTTGTTATTCATGTTATTTATGATGTTTTATAAAAAATATTATTTAAAAAACATTTGAAAGATAATTATATTAATAGGGCTAACATATTTTTATATGGTGAAAACAAGTTGAAGAATGGTATTAATGGAATGAATCCCATTTGTATAAAAATAATATGAACTAGAATATGTATAGCAGCTAGAAGGTTCAGTGCATGGTTAACAATTGCCACTTTGGGAGACTGGAAGGATGGGAGTGGGGACATTTATTTTTCATGTTTTATTCTCTTACACTATTTGAATATTCTTCTAAATTTATACGGCTTCTTACATTATTACACAAACATTACCTTGATACATTCTCTTGTAAAAATTCAAATAACAAAGGTAAATGAGCAGACCAGCTTCTCCTTCCTTATGGTCCCAGACCATCCCTGAGTAGAACTGAAATCTGTACCCACAGATCCTTTCAGTTTTTCAGATTTAGGTACCCAGTGTGTATTGATATGCCAAAAACTTTGATCATTTTATTTCTCACAGATTGTCAAAGTATTGAATTTGTATACCCCAGTTAATGAGTTTGAAGAAAGAGTCTCTGTAGCATTCATTCGTACTATACAGGTAAGAGCTCCCATCTTTTTCTTTGATTCACCAACAGTCTTTTGAATGGACATTTTGTAATTTATTGAAGGATAATGTGTTACCTTTTATTATCTTATTTTATAATGCACTAACTTTTTTGATAATAGTTTATTGGGAAAATGAAGTGAGTTTAAAACAAAGATAAACATTCTTCATTAGTTGAGAATTTGAGGGTAGAAATTTTAGTAGAAAAAAATCTTTTAGATTCAAAGAACTGATGCTCTGTTTATTTTTTTTCTTAATCTTCTCAGATGCGTTTACGAGACAGGAAAGACTCTCCCCAGCTGCTCATGGATGCTAAACACATCTTTCCTGTCACCTTTCCTTTCAACCCATCTTCCCTTGCACTAGAAACCATCCAGATTCCAGCCAGCCTCGGCCTGGGCTTCATTTCACGGGTCTGAAAGTGATGTCCAGGCAAATATTGACAATACATTTCTTGCCTGAAATATGAACCCATTATTACCAGTGAGCTACTGAAAATACGTTTTTGAAGAGAAAGTACTGATTATCTCCCAATGAGAAATCATTAACTGGAAATCTTCCTAGAATACTTTCATCACCTTGGAAAAAAAGATAGGCTCTTTCGTGCTGTGTTATCTTTATAGCAACACTCATCCTTGACCAACTAGGTACCCTGAGTTTACATAGAGGCGAATGATGGAAGGAAGGGAGGGAGAAAGGAAAGGAGGAGAAAAATGTGTCTTCGGTTGGCAGCATTTATTTTAAATCTTTAGTATCAGTTATGTTGATATTGTCAAACTGGATCAAAGAAATAAACTGGCAATATGTAATTGATCAAGTAACGTCCTTATTTTTATCACTATGATATAGAGATATTAAAGGAATGTTGGTTTGCTAAATAGCATAGATGTCCATTTGTACTATAGTTTACAGAGCATTTTAAATTGCTGCTATATACTGTCTTCTTAAAATGTAAGTGATATTAGGCCCTACAACAATAAGCTTCTCTTATCAACTCTGTTTACAATTCAGTCAGATCACAGTTTTAACTGGATTATATGCAAATACCTACAGATTCACCTGCACAAGTAGTAGACACTGGAAAGTCATTTAGTAATATGACAAAATGCTTGACATTTAGGGGTAGGATTAGACAAAGTGGCTATTGTTGATGTTATTATTTATTCAGGATGTATCACATTGATGTGCTCACTAATTTTCCTTGGGTGGATATTGCATCAGGGTACAGTGTTCTGTGAAGTGACTTATTTTTAATAAGTCTGAATAGATCTGAGTAGATCTGAAAATATACAGTGTATATTTTCAACCTTGACAGATTTTCTCTCTTGTTAATTTGTTAAGAATTAATCTCAGCTGGGCACAGTGGCTCATGCCTTTAATCCCAGCACTTTGGGAGGCCGAGGTGGGTGGATCACTTGAGGTCAGGAGTTCGAGACCAGCCTGGCCAACATGGCAAAACCCCGTCTCTACTAAAAATACAAAAATTAGCCGGGCATAGTGGCATGTGCCTGTAATCCCAGCTACTCGGGAGGCTGAGGCACGAGAATCAATTGAACCTGGGAAGCGGAGGTTGCAATGAGATCGCACCACCGCACTCCAGCCGGGGTGACAGAGCGAGACTCTGCCTCAGAAAAAGAAAAAAAAAAGAGTTAATCTCATTATCTAGAAAGAATTGTCAGAATGTTAATGATTCAGGTTTTGAAACTTTGATTATGCAAAAGAAAAGAAGGTATATAATAAATATTTCATTATGATTCAGTTTTTTAAGGCTTTGCAACTTCTATAAGTGTTCTCAGATACCACTAGATACTTTTAAAAGCATCATATTAGAAATACTTTAAGAAGACTTATATAGGAAGTAGAAGATTGTTGAATTTTACAGAGGATTTGGTTCATTAAGACCCAGATTCTATAAGTTTTCATTCTGAAATTATAGTAAAACATATTCACCATTTTTCTTAGAAATCTCATACAGTAAATCCTTCAGGTTGCACAAAAGCAAATTATTAGTTTTCATTAGAAACTCTGGTTCTGAATTACAATCATAGATTATATAATTTAACTGTTAGATGGTCTATAAAAATGACAAATCTTATTAAAATATGTGCAATATTTATGGAAGTCAAACAGCTTCATATCAGTGATAAAGATTGTTATTAAAAGATAAATACTGTCTGTTAACTTACGTGGGCCTCAGTTTTCTTGTTTATAAAATAAGAGAGTTGGACACTGATTCTTAACATCTCTTCCACATTTAAAATTCTTTCTTCTCAGCCCTTAGAATCTAGAGAAAAAAACTGCAGTTACTCAGTAAGTTCATTCTCTGGTGGAAAGACCAGTGTGTAGTGCCTGTCAATTCCTTAGGATTAATCAAATATAAAATCACAAGTTTGTGTAGCCGTAGCCTTTCTTAAATATACATGATTCGTGGACATGCTTTTAGAAGGTCCTACTATATTTGTATTATAATTGGTTTAAGTAATTTTTATTACATCATGTACTGCTTTGCTCAACTTTGAATACATTTATTTATTTGCAATACCAACCAGAAACACTACCAATTGCATCAGATTCTCTCAGTTTTTCCTGGTTGTCAATGCGGTTTTCAATGCACAATTAAGTCATAGCCATTTGGTTTGTACCGAATGGATCAGAATCTAACAGCATTGATAGGCTGTAAGTTGGGGAGTTGCTAAGAAAATGCAACCGTGGTACAGGCTGTCCACCTCAGCCCTGGAAATGCTCCCAGACCTCCCCCAGCTTCATCCTGTGTAGCAGGACTCACGTGCACCCTGAATCTTCTCAGGTCTTCCAGGTCACACTGTAGCTGTCACTGCCATGCAGCCCTTTATGTTACTCAGACAGCTCATGTACTGAAGCATCAGGAAGGAAAGGCTCTGGTGTGAGCCTTTCTCTCCCACCTCCGGTCTTTCTCCTGTCAAGTGTTGGAGCCAGAGCTCCCACTCCGCCCGTGGCGGTTTCTCCTGTTCAGTGATGGCACAAAGGTTCTGCTATTCCAGGACTCCAGCTTCCTCCCAGGTCTACCCAGAGCCTCAGATGGGGGTCTGAATTAACCTCTCTTGGTGGCCTCGAGATTTTTAGTCATTCACAAGAATACCTTGTAACCAGGGAACCCCAGGGCCCAGTAAATACTCTGTATACCATTTTCTTGAAGGTACAGGAAGATTCTGCCAACTATGGGGATCTTTGGGCCATTTTGAGGACTGCTTTCTCTGAGGTCCTTTCTTTCTGTCATCCACTCTTTCTTACCCAGCTTCAGACACACCCCGCCAGCCTTTCACTTACTCATTCACTCTGCCCCTTCCCTCAACTTAATCGTCTGTCTATCCTGTTGCCTGCTGTTTGTACACTGATGGCAGGTGGATGGAGTCAGTCTTCAGTTGCCCCTGCTGGCCTTCCTGGCACTTACCATCAGCCCAGTCTTTGCACAGTTCTTGTTGTTCTCACTTCTCTGCAATACATTCCTTTAGAAGACCAGTTACTGACTTTTTCTTAATTCCTCTGTGACACACAATGGGAGTTCAAAGGAGAGATCTTAAAAGTCACAACAGTTTTTTGTCTCAGTAATCCCCTCCCCACTCACCTTACTACATACAGACTCACCTCACACCCTTACAACTTGAAGCTGAAAAATTAAAAGTAATTTCCCTTCTTGTAGCTTTTCTCAGGTTAAGGCTTTAATCTGCCTGAGAGTAACTCTAAAAGGAAGGAAGATAAATATGAGATAGGCTGGGCGCGGTGGCTCACGCCTGTAATCCCAGCACTTTGGGAGGCCGAGGCAGGCGGATCACCTGAGGTCAGAAGTTTGAGACCAGTCTGGCCAACATGGTGAAACCCCATCTCTATTAAAAAATATATATATATGGGATAAAACCCACAAAGTGTAGCTTCTAATTCCTTTGGAAGTTTAAGAAGTTTCCACATACCTGATGCTTCTTTCATCAGGTGCAGAAGCACAAACACATATCCCAACTGATGGGAGATTTGGGGATTAGTGTCAGTTTGGAGGTTTGCGCTGTTATTTCTTCATTTCAATGGATAGTTAGTTTAGAGTCGGCTCTTTCTGGGTGAGTAGTAATGTGTAATATAGATCAAATCTTTTAATAAGATTACAGCTACATATTAGGGCAGGCTATGAAAATATTAGAATTTCAGCATGTGATTGTTGTGAGAAATTACTTTCCTGGTAAGCCTAGGAAAATGGGCACCTGCCACCATCCTGAGAAGTCCTCACACAATGCTCTCTGTCTGTCTCTCTCTTGCTGTCTCTCTCTCTTTCTCACACACACACACACACACACACAAACACACAGTGTCACCAATTCATAGAGTTCCTTAGCAGGCGTAATCATGGATCCTCTGGGTAATGTCAGCTGCTTACGATAAAACAGAGCCAAAACTAGTGCATCCTGCTGAAAGTAGTGCAGAAACAATACCTGGGTCCAGATATGCTTTCCTGCAGCACTTTCCTCTGTTACCTCGTTTCATCCTCACAGCAGCATGGATGGTGGATGGGGTTGTTTCTACAATCATAGCTTGGGAATAGAGATGGGCCGGTGACTTGCCTGATGTCACACAGCCCTCCAGCCATCCCGCTTTCTCATACAGAGCAGTGGCATGGGCCCCTGTGAGTCAGGAGAATTTAAAAACATTGTGAAGTCATGCTACTGCCCTCTTGGTACCCGTGGAATGCCCCAGGCCAACAAGGGGTGCTTTTTTTTTTTAATCAGAGTTGGCAGCTGGCATGTGGGAACTGAGCAAGTGCTGAGTACCAAGTTACTTGTTTTAAGGAGACCAAGTGCTCAGCGCCAAGTGGTTTTATTTTTTGTCACAGTTACTTGCTATAACTAGGCTTGACTTTTGTCATGAATCAGTGCTCTCTGGGAGGGTGCAATACTCTGTGTTTGGAGATTAGTTGGTAGCAGGCTGTCTCAACCAAAAAGACAGAAAGCAGCAAAGGCCTCTCTGAAGTTAAGAGGAGAGTTACTCTCCACACAACTGTCAGTGTCCCTACCACCAGGTAAGCTTTGCAGCCTGCACAGGCCTGCAGCCACAGACCACCTTCCCAATTTAGGTCCTCAGCACAGGGAGCCCAAGCCACTGGGTACCTTCTGAGGGCTGTTCACAGGACGGACCATATACAAGTCAGTGTGTGTGGGAACGCTGCAGGGTGTGCATGCTGTGCTGCAGGTGTTGACGGTGTTAGGAGGGGTGCCATGTGCATGCGAGTTGAAGAGGTTTTGTATCGCCGTGGCCTCTGTTGATGGATGAGTGCATTGTAATTTGTTCTCAGGCTGTGCTGTGAGGGCCGCCTTAACCCTTGTTCCCTTCCCTTCTAGAGCTGCCTTAAGTTCTCCAGAACTTTTCTTCTGTAAAGGATATCTTGCCTGGAAGGGATATCTTGCCCTGTTTCTCAAGGTTTTGTGAGAGCTTTGATTGGGTGTGGCCCTGCATGACCCTCCTTCTCCTGTACTTTCTCCTCTTTCCTTTCCATTTGGGAATGAGAACTGTGGGGCAGCGACAGTCTCAGAGCCAGTGAGAGGCCAGCTTAGAGAATGCTGCTGAGTTACTGGGACTCTGTGTCACAAGTAAGAAAATGTATATGAAAGAAATTTTGGAGATAGGTTAGATTCTTGGTAATACTTAAATGTCTTGCTTTCTACTAACCTTTTGTTACTAAAGGTAAAGGGTGAAACTCAAACTTTTTGTGGACATTCTTTTCAAAGTTTTTTAAGAACCCTGTACTGTAAAAGGTTGAGTCAAAACAGGAAAGTGTCCTATACGTTCTCATCCATTGTATTACCCTAAATTAAATAAACCAACCTGAATTACGATAGATTTCTCAATAGATCAGGAACTGAAAAATACTATGTAAAATATCTTCCAAAATGCTTTTTATACTTTTTTAATTTGTAATTTGGTCTATCTAAAATGTTCATTAGCGTAACTTAATGGGTGTTATTGGATTCATATAACTAACATTTCTTCAGTATTGTAATGCTTGAAATATTTGAAAGAAAAATGTTTTTTAGTTGAAACTGGTATATATAATTTTATGCTTGGCAAGTCAGTATATTTTTATGCATTTTTCAGAGTCAACAGTTTCAAATATCTTATTGTTACCATATGTTATAAAAATTTAGCCCACATTTCAGGCTCCCTAAGTCATTTGAGCCATTATTTTTTCCAAACAAATGGTGGATTTTTTCTTTAAATGTGGATATATATGTTGTAATTTATGATTCCTAGTTATGTACTTTTGTGGGATCCTGCAGTAAAACTGACTTTTTTGTGTCTTTAAAAAATTTAAATTGCTCTAACAGTGTTGTGCAGAAATGAGCTCATGCCATTTAACATATTGTATTTTAATTATTAACTTTATTAATTTACTGTGAAATGGACAAGCCTTTTAACTATAAGGAAATTGAACATTTCAGTTTTCAAATATTTTTCCTTGTTGGGTCTGGAAAAGGAATTCTACTTTGATCTGCATAGAAAATTTTGATACAGGTTTTTGCAAGTTCTTAGGTGAAATATTACCCATTAAAAAGGAAGCAGAAATACTGAGACATGAAAAGCATTATCAACTAACTCTAGTCTCTAGACCCCATTCCAGTATATCTCACGTGCAATTTTTAAAAATAAGTTAATAATCCACCTCATATCAACAAAAGCCTTTGAAACATGGGTTTTCACTAGATATACCTAGTGCTAAGATAAAAACCAAAACAATATCAGAATTACATTTATGCTCTAAATTTGTAGTTGTCCAATGTTGTGCTTAGTAAATGTGTGTCATTAATGCTGTATTCTCCTAGCTATTATAGAAACTTGTTTAAATAAAGATAGAGATAAAAAGACTTTTTGTCAGTGTCTTATAAATAAATCCACTGCACATTTTAAAACAACAAAACAAATTGTTTTCCTGAAGACTGGTGAATTTAAATGCAACCTCTCCCCATGAGAATGTTCTAAGAAGTCTTGGAAATTTAAAAGTTGACGAGTTCCCCTCCCATACTGAGCAACTTGGAGAATTGCCAAACACTTAAACAAGCAAACAAAAACAGTTGAGGAAAAGGTAGCATCTTTTCTTCAGGGAGAAATCATGCCTACATATATTGGAATTCTCCGACAGAGAAATAGCCATAACCAAGGGGAATTTGATATACATAATCTACTTAGACTTTCAAAAAATTGAGGATGTCATTTGTGTCAAAAGTTCTGTTTTTAGTGTAGTGAGTAGACATTTTTTGGAATAGGACATAGATCAAAGAAGTACACAGATGTGCTTTTTTGTGTAGGGAAACAGCAGTTATTCAGATCTGTGATAGAACTAGTCTCATCTTTTTTATGATAAGGAGAAATGAGTATCATTACGTACCACATAACATTTTGGGTCAATGATGGAGCACGTATATGACAGTGGTCCCATAAGATTATAATACTGCATTTTTACTGTTATCTTTTCTATGTTTCAGTAAATGGGTACTTACCATTGCCTGCAGTTTGCAGTACAGTGATGTTCTATGCAGGTTTATAGCCTGGGAGCAATAAGCTATACCATGTAGCCAAGTTGTATAGTTGGCTATACCATTTAGGTTTGTGTAAGTACACTCTGATATTTGCACAATGATGAAATTGTCTAATGGTACATTTCTCAGCATATCCCCTTTGTTAGTAATACATGACTGTACATGGTTTTCATGTAGATTATACACTTCCTACTTCCATAACACATGCATTCAACTAATTTGTTAAGCACTTTTCTGGACACCACAGAAGGCCCTTGAAATATAGCAGCTTCCAAATTAAATTCAGTCACTGGCCCTGTGAACTTCAGTAGAACACCAGTATGTTACAAATAATAAAATGTCAAAATTTGCAAACAATTTCTTTTTCTTTTTTTGAGACAAAGTCTCGCTCTGTCGCTAGGCTGGAGTGCAGTGGCATGATCTCAGCAACCTCCACCTCCCAGATTCAAGTGATTCTCCTGCTTCAGCCTCCCCAGTAGCTGGGACTACAGGCAGGCACACCACGCCCAGCTAAATTTTGTATTTTGTAGAGATGGGGTTTCACCATGTTGGCCAAGATGGTCTCAATCTCTTGACCTCGTGATCTGCCCACCTTGGCATCCCAAAGTGCTGGGATTATAGGCGTGAGCCACCCCACCTGGCCAACAGTTTCTTTTTCTAAATAAATTGGAACTCAGTCAAGATTATTTGCCCATAATAAAATCACTCTTGGCCAGTTGCATTTTTGTATGATCATTAGGATTCTTTTTGGGGCATATGACAAAAATCAAACTCAAACTGACTCAACCAAGAAGGAAATATATTACCTAACATAACTAAAGTTTGGAGATATATCCAGGTGCCCAAACATTGACATCAGGGATCTCTTCTTTTCTTACTTTTGGCTTCATTCTTAGTCATGTTTTCCCCCAGGTGACAAAGACGGCCCTCAGTAGTGTTTTGCTTCATTCTGTGTCTCTGCATTCAGTATTCTCAGTAACATTTTGGTATGGAGTCTCATTGGCTGGAGTTCTACTTCCATCCCCAGAATAATCACTGTGTCCAGAGGAGTGGAGTGCTCTGACTGTCCTAGCCTGAGACACTCCCTCACTGAAACTAGAAATTGGGTCATCTTCCCAGAAAACGCAGGATTGATGAGGTGGTAGTGGGAGTTCTCCAGAGGATGGACAGGATATAGTTAGAAGAGGAAATGAAAGCAATGCATGTCTACAGTAATGTATGCTCCTGAATGAGAGGGAAAGAGGCATGAATTGTGCGCAGCACTGGGGTAGGTGGGGAGGGACGAATCGATTTTACTGAAATAAGCCAGCTGGTCACTAAAGCATAAACAAGCCCAGTTTATTTACAATAAGTAACAAGGACCAGTAGGCAGAGCTACTACAATATATTATCAGAAATATTTGGATTATCACCAAAATATTACAAGACATGCAAAGAAACAGAAAAGTATGACTTATAAGCAGAAAAAAAAAAATCAGGCAACAGAAACTGCCTATAAGAATAACAAAGTGTTAGATTTAACAAAGATTTCAGAGTAACCATGATAAATATGTTCAAAGAACTAAAGGAAACTATGATTAAAAAATACATTTGATGAATGACAACAACAATACAAAGAACGGGAGGGAAGAAAAGGAATCTTTTCTTATTATAAGTACTTGTACTACCTGTGAAATGATAGCATGTTCTGTGAAGATGGATGTAGATTGGTTATAAATGTGTATTGCAAACGCTAGGGCAACCACTATAAAGGGTAAAAATAGAACTATAATTATTGTGCTAAGAAAAGATAAAAAATTGAATTATGGGAGTAGCCAACGGCCTGCAGAGCAACATGCCCAAGTTTTACTGTGACTACTGCGATATATACCTCACCCATGACTCTCCATCTGTGAGAAAGACACACTGCAGCGGTAGGAAACACAAAGAGGATGTGAAAGACGACTATCAGAAATGGATGAAAGAGCAGGCTCAGAGCCTGACAAAACAACGGCTGCATCTCAACAAGGAAAGATACCTCCTACTCCATTCTCTGCTCCTCCTCCTGCAGGGGCGATGATACCACCTCCCCCCAGTCTTCTGGGTCCTCCTCGCCCTGGTATGATGCCAGCACCCCATATGGGGGGCCCTCCTCCTCCTGGGTTGATGCCAGGGGGACCTGCTCCTGGAATGAGGGCACCCATGGGAGGCCGCCAGTGATGAGACCCCCTGCCCATCATGGGATGGGTGCCCACTTGGCCTGGAATGACTCGACCAGACAGATCAGGATAGAGGCAAGGCCTCATTCTATCAGTTTTATATTATCTGTTCTGCTTCACCAGGAGATCATGCTGCTGTGATGCTGGATTTTCTAAACAGCATAAGGAAGACTTGCTCCCCTGTCCTATCAAAGAGAATAGTTTTGGAGGAGGTGGGGCAAAAAAGATGCAGTTTACATTTGTATTGGGAAATGTGAGAATAAAATTGTCAACTCTTTTAGTTAAAAAAAAAATTGAGTCACATCAAATGCCCAGTTAAAACCACAAATGGCAGAAAAAAAGAGTGGAAGACAAAAAAACAGAAACAAGACCAAGGGCAAGAAATAGACCAGTAACAAATATGGTAGATATTAATCCAACTGTGTCAGTAGTCAGTGTAAATGTTCGTGGTCTAAGTACACATATTAACAGGCAGAGATTGTCAGAGTGGATCAAAAAACAAGATCCAACTATATGTTGTCTACAAGGTGATTCTAAAATTCAGGTGGAATTGCAAGGTACACCAAAGAGCCAAAACACTCTTGAAAAATAGTAACGAAGTTGGATGACTCTAACTTCCTAGTTTCAAGGCTTACTACAAAGCACAGCAAATTAGACCATATGGTACTGAAATAAGGATAGACATACACATCAATGGAATATAACTGAGAGTAGGATTATAAACCTATGTGTTTATGATCAACTGATTTTCAACAAGAGTGCGGTAACCATTTGATGGGGAAAAGAACAGTCTTTTCAACAAATAATGTAGACGCAATTGAATAGCTAACACAAAATAATCACGTTAGGCCTTTGCCTCATACCGTATATAAAAAACAAAACTGAGCTGGATGCAGTGGTTCACATCTATAATCCTAGTGCTTTGGGAGGCCAAGGTGGGAGGATCACTTGAGGCCAGGAGTTTAAGACTAGCCTCAGCAACATAGTGACTCCATCTCTACAAAAAAAATTTTATCTGGGCATGGTGGCATGCACCTGAAGTTCTAGCTACTACAGAGGATAAAGGGGAGAATCGCTTGAGCCCAGGAATTTGAGGCTGCAGTGAGCTATGATCATACCACTGAGCTCCAGCCTGGATAATAGAGAGAGGCCTTGTCTCTAACAAATAAACAAAAACTCAAAATGGGTCACAGGCCTCAATGTAAAAGCTAAAACTATAAAACTTAGAAGAAAACAAAAGGGTAAATCTTCTTGACCTTCGATTGACAAGGGATTCTTAGATAGGACACCTAAAGCACAAAATAAACTGAACTTCATTACAATTGAAAACTTTTGTGCTTCAGTGAACACTGTTGAGAAAAATGAAAAGGCAACTGTGTAACAGGAAGAAATACTTGCAAATCATATATCTGATATTGGAGATGTATCTAGAATATATATAAATAATTCTTATTAATAATAAAGGCAACTTAATTTTAAAATAAACAAAGGATCTAAATAAACATTTCTCCAGAGAAGATATAAAAAGATGCAGATGCAGCCGGGCACAGTGGCTCACGCCTGTCATCCCAGCTACTCAAGAGGCTGATGCAGGAGAGTCCCTTGAACCCGGGAGGCAGAAGTTGCAATGAGCCAAGATCGAGCCACTGCACTCCAGCCTGGTGACAGAGCTAGACTCCACCTGAAAAAAAAAAAAAAAGATGCAGATGCCTGACATGAGGGAAATGCATATGAAAACCACAACGCGATACTACTTCACACCCACTAAAATGCCTAGAATCAAAAAGTCAGGTAATAACATGAATCAGCAAGGATGCGGAGAAATCAGAACTCTCAGGCATTGCTGGTAAGGATGTAAAATGGTGCAGCCACTTTGGAAAACAGTCTGGTAGTTCCCCTTAATAGTTAAAGAATAGAGTTACCCTATGATCCAGCAATTCCACTCCTGGAAAAACCCAAGAGAAATGAAGACATATATGGCCATACAAAAACTTGTACATAATGTTTATAGCAGCATTACTCATAATTGCCAGAAGTTGGAAACTGTCAGGTCTCTATATGCAAGCCCGGAGCCTGAAAGTCTGAAGTCCTGCTTGCCTCAGCTGATGTCTCCCACCCCCTGCCTGCATTCACCATTGTCCCTGATCCCAGCGGAGCTTCCCCGAGAAGCCCCTCACCCCACCCTGCCATCTTAACTGTTATTATGATAATACTCTTATCCCACCCGCCATTGTAACTAACTTATGGTAATGTATACTCCTTGCCTCTCCCCCACCACTGTAACTGATCTTACTCTGAAACTTTCCACTGCCCACCCCAAACCTATAAAACCAACTCCTATCCCACTGCCCTTTGCTAAGGCCCTTTTCGGCCTTAGCCCACCTGCACCCAGGTGAATAAACAGCAGTGTTGCTCACACAAAGCCTGTTTGGGTGTCTCTTCATTGAAATAATGCGTTTTTCAACAGGAACAACTCAATTATCCATTAATTGATCAATACAATGGAATGTTACTCAGCCGTGAAAATGCAACAAGTGCTAACCCATTCTACAGCATGGATGAACCTTGAAAACATGCTAAGTGAAAGAAGTCAGTCACAAAAGACCACACGCTATATGACCCGATTTACATAAAGTGTCCAAAATAGGAAAATTCAGAGAGACATATAGTAGATTAGTGGTTGCTTAGGGCTAGGAGGATTGGGGAGTGGATAGATGATGATAGCTAAAGGGCATGGGATTTCGTTTTTGAGACGATGAAAATGTTTTAAACTGGACTATGGTGATGGTTGCACATATCTATGAATTGACTTTAAAATCCATTGAATCGTATACTTATTACATGAGTGACATGTGATGTAAGAATTATATCTCATTAAATATGTTTAATGTTTATTCATTTATTTATTTAAAACAGGGTCACACTGCTCTGTCACCCAGGCTGGACTGCAGTGGCATGGTCATGGATCACTGCAGCCTCCAGTTTCTGGGCTCCAGTGATCCTGTTGCCTCGGCCTCCTAGGTACTGAGACTACGGGAACATGCCACCATGCCTGGGTAATTTTCTTTGTGTGTGTGTGTGTGTGTGTGTGTGTGTGTGTGTAGAGATGGGAGTCTTGCTGTGTTGCCCAGGCTGGGCTCAAGCAACCTTCCTGCCTCAGTCTCCCAAATTATAAGTTTTATTTTGTTTGCAGGTTTTTGAGACAAGGTCTCACTCTGTCACTAGGCTCACTGCAACCTCCATCTCCTGGGCTCAAGTGATCCTCTGACCTCACCCTCCTGAGTAGCTGTGACTATAGGAGTACACCACCATGCCCCACTGTTTTTGTATTTTTTGTAGAGACAGGGTTTCACCATGTTGCCCAGGTTGGTCTCAAACTCCTGGGCTCAAGCAATTTGCCCGCCTACCTTCGCCTCCCAAAGTGCTAGGATTACAGGCATGAGTCACCATGCCTGGCCTGTTTTGTTTGTTTTTTAGTGGAATTTTGACATCCAATATGGCAGACTAAGGAGCTCAGCAAATTCTCTCCTCAAAAAGGCAAAGACAACACTGCAAAATTAACAAAACAATAACTTTAGGACTCCATAAATTGACCAGCAGTATACAATAAATTAGTGACAGTGACTCATGAAAACCACTGAACTCCACAAAAACAGTGGGAATCTGGTAACCTTGCCTGGGGCTGCTCCAAACATCCTTCTCTCCTCCACATTAAATAGCATGGTGGTTCTAGCAGGGTAGGGCAACCTGTGAAAACTGACAGCTTTGCTGCTGGAGGAGAGTCACTTGATTTGGAGAAGTGGGCAGTAAATCCTCATGACCAGCAATTACAATAGTGATCTTAGAACTGTGAGAGAGTAAATTGTTGTGTTAAGCCACTCAATTTGTAGTACTTTGCTACAGCACCTTAGGAATGTAATACAATATTAAGCTGAAGTATCTCTGATGAGATAAGATGTACATTTTAATCCCTAGAGAATCACTGACAAATTAACTGAAGAAAGAGAGTTCTTTTTAAGTGGGGAAATTTATGCACTTAAAAAAAAACCGTCACCAAAAAATTCAGGAAAGGGGAAACAGAGGGAGAAAAATACATGTGCTATATAGAAAACAACAAAAGACAGACACAAATCCAACTATATCAATGACTCTATTAAATCTGAATAGACTACACACTCCAGAAAAAGGCAGAGATTATCAGACTGGGTTTAAGAAAAACAAAGCAAGTAACAACAAAACAGGCACAGTGGTGTATGCCTATAATCCCAGCTCCTTGAGAGGCTGAAGAAGGAGGATCACTTGAGTCCAAGGGTTCAAGACCAACCTGGGCAACTATTCTGTGTGGGAGACCTGCAAGGGGAGAAGGCACACATAATACTTTCAAGGGTAAACAACTTTATCCCATCTAAATGGCAATGCAGATATAATAAGCAAATGACATAATAAGCAAATTGATATAATAAGCAAATTGCACTGGAAAGAGAAGAAGGGGTAAGATATGTATATATATATATATATATTTACACTCACCAGACTATGGAGGATTCATCACCAGACTGGGAAGCAACAGCCTGGGCTCCAGAGTCGGCCACTTGTACACGCACAGAAGAGAAGAGATCTCATGAAGCTTCAGTGCAGTCTGGGACCCTAGCTCTTTCTGTAACAAATTGTTTGGCATGAGGCCCAGTCAGGAGGGCCGTTTGCAACTGGGCTCAAGGAACACAAAAAGTCAACTTGTTTTTGCGATTGTCTGTTGTTTTTCAATAACTAATGTATAGGAACTGATTGAAATAGAGATTTCTCCAAAACAGTGCTGGATGAACGCCTCAGGGAGCTCACACAACCTGTTCCGGGACTTGGTGACCATTGTTTGTGTCCCTGTTCAGTGGAGTTCAAATTTAATTTTTTTTTTTTTTGAGATGGAGTCTTGCTCTGTCTCCCAGGTTGGAGTACAGTGGCCCAATCTCGGCTCACTGCAACCTCCACCTCCTGGGTTCAAGCAATTCTCCTGCCTCAGCCTCCCGAGTAGCTGAGATTACAGGCACCTGCCACTGTGCCCAGCTAATTTTTGTATTTTTAGTAGAGATGGGATTTCACCATCTTGGCCAGGCTGGTGTTGAACTCCTGACCTCAGTTGATCCACCTGCCTCGGCCTCCCAAAGTGCTGGGATTACAGGCGTGAGCCACAGCACCTGGCCAAATTTAACATTTAACTTTTCCTCCACAGCAACATAGTAAGACTCCATCTCTATATAAATAAATAAATAAATAAATAAAATTTAAAAACTAAAAAACTGGCCAGTTTTTGTGATCAGTTTAAAAAATAGCCTTTCTGATTAGTGTGTTATGATTGTTTTTTTTTTTTAGAGACGAGATTTCACCATATTGGTTAGGCTGGTCCCGAACTCCTGACCTCAGGTGATCCACCCACCTCAGCCTCCCAGAATGCTGGGATTACAGGCGTGAGCCACCGCGCTTGGCCTTTGATGACTGTTTATTGACCACTTTGGTATTCTCTTTTGTGAAATGTCTGTTCAAGTGTTTGGTCCACTTGAACTGGTATTTAAACAGATTTTGAACTAATTCCTCTGTTTTCAGCCACACACACTGTTGGTAGAAGTATACATTGATATCACAATTTCTTACAAATCTCTTTAGCATTATCTGCTAAAGATGAGCGTTGCATTACATACCTGTGATCCAACAATTCTGTTCTGTTTATGTACCCAACAAAAATACATATATTTGTGCATCAAAAGACACATAAAAAATGTTCATAGCAGCATTATTCATAGTAGCTGCAAACTGAAGCAACCCAAATATTTATCAATAGGAGAATGAATAAATTGTAGAATATTTATACAATGTAATACTACTAGACAGGAATGAGAGACCTCAAACCACAGCTACCTGCAACAACATGAATAAATACCATTTGGCTTTTTAAGCCGAATGCAAGAGTTACACCTGTGATTCCATTTATTAAAAACATTCAAAACAGGTAAAGCTCATCTATGGTGACACCAATCAGAACAGTGGTTATCTCTTAGAGACAATGATTTGAAGAAACAGGGAAAGTTTTGGGAAATTGGTAACATTCTATGTCTGGATCTGGTGATGGTTACTTTGGTGTATTGATGTGTTCCATGAGTAAGAATACACTGAGCTGTACACTTATTTGTATACTTTTCTGTACATAATTTTATCTTTCGATAAAAGTTTTCTTTAAAAAAAGCAGCTAGATTCTCTTTTCAACTCTGAGCAATCAGGGAACTGTCACTACTCACCTTATAGCTTTTCTTTATACAAAATAGAATTATTTGGGCAGTAATACAAATAATTTTGTATATAAACAAATACAAAATTGAAGTTACCAAAATCCTCTCTTTGTGGCATTTATCATTGTTGATCAGTGATAAATTAAGTACATCGTGTCTATTCCTGCTAGCAGCTGTAGGGTTTTACATGTATATACTATTTCTTTTTTTATTTTTCTCTGCTGTCTGCGATGTATATACTATTTTATTTATTCCCCTGTTGATATTTAAATGCTTCCAACTCTTTGATATATAACCATGTTGTGATGAACATCTACTTGTCTCTTTGGGTGACCATGTGAGAATTTTTCTGCCTACATTTATTGTCATAACTATTCTCAAATTGCTCTCTAGGATGACAGGATAATTCCCACCAGCTATGTGAGCAAAAAAAGTTTTTCTCATATCCTAGGTAGTATCTGATATTGTCTAACCTAAATATATATATATATACACGTATATATATATACACGTGTATATATATATATACACGTATATATGTATACACGTATATATACGTGTATATATGTGTATATATGTGTATATACGTGTATATATGTGTATATATGTGTATATACGTGTATATATGTGTATATGTGTATATACGTGTATATACGTGTATATATGTGTATATACGTGTATATATATATACACGTATATATATATATATATAATGTATATATAGAATGATATATAGAATGTAGAATCATTGTACAATTTCCCAAAAGTTCTGTTAGGATTCTGAACTCGATATATTGGGCATATATATTGATTCGGGTAGAGGTGACACCTTAACCGTATTAAACTTTCCCATGCAGGAAAATGGCATGTCTCCCCGTTTACTCGGGCCTTCTTTTAAGGTCGTTAGGAGAAATTTAAACATTTTCTCCACAAAAGCCGACGGCATGTTTGCGAGTGTAATGTCTGGATACTTTACATTTTCACTGATATTGTAAATATGTTATTTTGTATTGCATAGACAATGCTCATATAAAGGAACATTACTTATTTTGGTATTTGATTTTGAATACGATGGCCTGGCTGGGCTCTCCTTAGCACTGTCTTTGTGTTCAGTTCGTTGACTCCCCTGGGTCTGCCGTGGAAATGGTTGTGTCCTCTGCTCGCTGAGGCGCTGACTCTCCGGCTGCATCTGTGCCGCCCGCAGCCCGCGCCCCGGCCCCAGCCTTCTCCACCCGCGCGCCCGCCAGGTGCAGCGGCGGCGCCCGGCCCCGGCCAATGGCAGCGCGGACTGGCCGGGCCCGGCCTGGAGCGACCAATCCCGCCACTGCGCCCTCCCCTCGCCGCCAACTCGGGAACGGGGACGCGAGGCCGATGGAAAACTTCGGGCAGGATGGCCCGGCGGTGATTTCCGTGGCGGTCTTCTGCGCCCGGCCTGCGCGCCGCAGGCCCAGCCCCCGAACCTCGCACGTGCGGCCGCCCCGGCCGGCCCCTCCTGCCCATGGCGGTGGCCGAGCTGTACACGCAGGTAGGAGGGTCCGCCAGGCTCCCGGGCGCGCTGGGGGTGGGGGGCCGGCCCTGCTAACGCTGACTCGACCTGGCGCCCGGCCCACACCTGCGCACCTGACTCGGGCAGGGCGGGCGGGCGCGCGCTGGGGGCCGCGGGGACTGGGGGTACGAGCGAGCGTCGCCCCTCCAGGGCCCCGGCGTGTTCCGTCGCTGCCCGCGGGGAAGCCCCTCCTGGCCCCGCACCCTGGCCCGGGTGCCCTGGGGGTGGGAAGACCCTGTGGGAGGGGCCACCTCCGCCGCCGCTGCAGCCTCGGGGCCTAGAATTCCCAGTCCCCGGGGGTCGCGCGTGCGTCTCCATCTCCCGGGACTGGAGCGCCTCGGCCCCTTCGTCCCCCGCCCCGCCACCGGTGGAATCAGAGTTGCCCATGGGGACGTAGGAGGCGGAGACGCCGGCAAGTCTCCCGGCTCCTCCTGGGACCCCATTGAACGACTTGGCACAGAAGCTTATGGTCGCAGTGTTCAGGCTGCTTTCTAGAATTCTGTGTCTTCAAAGTGCATGAACGTGCATGTAAGCTCATCAGATGCCTAGAGCTGATGCAGCCTGGGCCACAGGCTTGAGGACACTGTAGTGGCACCGAGCGCTTGGGGAGCCCAGGGGCCACGAGGTGCAGTCGTAGGCTCTTCGCCTAACGTACTGTTAGCAAAAGTTCGAACACTACAGTTTCTAAAGCGCCTTTCACATACCCTCGACTCGGGACAACACTGGAGCATTAGTCAGAAACTTCCTCTTTCTGCTGGCAGGGGCTCCACTTCCTACCTCAGAAGGGCGGCATTCCCGCAGGTGCCCCAGACCCTCTGAGATGGGCTTGGGTAATTATTTGGATCAAGAGAGTGTGACCGTGTTAGCACTTCTGGAAACAAACATCCATTCGAATAGCCGTAAAGCCTGATCCTCCTGTACACCAGTGGGGGAAATCTCCAGTCCTCAGTGTTCAGACGAGTGGGACCGGAATCCATCTATCTACCCGCACACCTGCTGTAGCTTTCTACTTTAAAAGACACTTTCGCTGGAGATAGAAAAGATGGTTATAAGAAATCATGTTTCTATGGTTTAAGCAAACGTTTTTCTTCTACTTTAATTACTTAGTAACAGTCCGAACACAAAGCAACCAAACTGTAATTTCTACGCTGTTCCATCTGCATTTAACTGGAGTTCTAAATGGACAGGGTTTGAATGGCCCTAGTTTCAAATATTTTCACCAGTGAGTGTGTGAGCGCTCAGTCAGCCAACAGTGCTTCTTCAGCCTTCAACTTACTGGAAGTTGAAGAAAAGCCTTGAACTATTCTTAGACGATACTTAGGAGGACAGAGAAAAATGTGGCTGCTGCACCTGTTTTAGGTGGCAGTATTTCCAGAAGCAGAAACACACAGATGCAAGCACCCCTATCCTTGGGTGCCTCAAACCTCAAATATTTATTAAATGTCTAGTAAGTATCAGGTACAGTGTAGGAAAACTGATAGGAAGGAGTTTAAAAGTACAAGCTTGGAGGGAATGAGACTGAATCCCAGAGACAGAGGCAGCCCTGATGGCCGTCCCCACTGACCTGTCTAGGTGGACACCTGCGTTCCTAGGCTGCCACCTCCCTTCCAGATGGGTTGTCGGTCCCATTTTGCTAGAGATGGGAAGGGGGAGGGCCATGGCAGCCAGAGCGAGGTCAGGGCTTTATTCCCCAGTGTGGGTTTTGAGTCGGGGCTGGCAGGATCAAGGGCGGTGTGTTAGGACTGAGATATGTTGTGTATGACAGCAGCACCCTTGGGCTGTGGAGGAGAGAGGCTGGGGTCACGCAGCTGAATTCTCAGGTCACTCCAGCTGTTGGAAAAGAATTAGAGCTGCAGTGTTGGCCGTTGGTTGGAAACAGATGCTTGGTGCCACAAAGAAAAATTGGCGCAGAGACAGGATTTTTTTAGCAATGCACTTTTTACTTCCTGGACTGCAGGAAAGGTATCCTTGCTAGCCATTTCGCCACGAGAGTACAATGAACAAAGGAAAACAGACATATTTATGTCTTACGCATTTGGGGTTGTTCTTACTGCTGTGTTTGATTTCCGTTGGCTACAGTCAGACCTTACAATTTAAACTAAAACCTTTTAAGTTGGCTAACAACCGAAAACTTTTTTAAAAACAGGTAAAAGCAATGGAGAGCTGGCACATGCCCGTGAGCACGTCCAGCACAGATATTTTGGGTAAAGTACAAGGACGTAGAATGTACTACATGCCTGTAAGCGTGGCATGTCTAACAGCTACATGGGATAGGGTTAACAGAGTTATTAGATTACTTATGACTTATTCTTCAACAAGAAAGGAAACTTTAAAGAGGAACTTTTTAAATTCCTACAGCCATGGAGGGTGGAGGCAGGTGAGATCGAGAGGCTGGACTGGGGAGTGGGGTGGGGAATGGAGGGACCAGCCAAGGATGACATTTGAGGTTAGAGTCTGTATGAAAGAGAGCAGGGTGGTGCCCTTGAGAGAATTAAGGATGTGGCACGAGGAGGAAATATTTCTTGGGAAAGTCGTAGGGCAGGTTCTGTACTTGCAGGGGTTGAAGGGGTGAGGGGGCTTCCAAGGGAAGGTGCATTGCGGGGTGGGAGGTGTCAGACGGAGGGGATGGGTCCTGCCAAGGTCTTCGGCTCAGAGGTGGTCACTGAAGCCAACAAGACAGTGAGGGCCTCACCAGGGTGGGAGGAGGCAGACAGAGAAGAGGGCCAGGGACAGGCCAGTGGGGAATGCATCTGTGCAGGGAGTGAGAGGAAGCAGAAGGGCTGAGATGGAGCCATCCAGAGGAGGAGCAAACAGGGCAGCTGGGGGGCGCCCTGTCGGAACAGGGAAGAGGGAACTCCCAGAGAAGTCTTGGTGAGGGCAGCGATCACTGCTAAGTGAGGAGTAAAATCATCCATCTCTCTTCAGAAGCTACGGGCACCATGCCTCAGAAAGGTTCAGAGCAACCGTTCCACTGTTTGACAGCTCTCTAAGAACCGGTCTGGCATTCTCTGCTTGAACGTGTTTAGAAGCTACCATCGCTTTCAGACTCACTGTCAGCCACAGGTCCTTCCTCTGTCCCTGCCTTCCTGCTCTTACCTGGGCTCACGTTCTGCCGTTCTGCCGTTCCCTCAGTGCCTTGCCTGTACGTTGCCACTGTGTGTCTTGGCACGCGGAGCTCCACCTGCCTGACCTCCACGCAGTGCCTTCCGTATTGCCTGTTAACAGCTCGTGAACTCTGTGTCTCCCCCATTGACCGAGAGCTGTCAGTGAGCAGAGGACAGTGGGGGCTTCATAAATGTTTGATGTGCACCTGTGTGCATGACTGAACGTTTCTGCTTACAGAAAAAGCTAGGACCATGGAGACGATGATACGGATGAGGGTTATTTTTATCTTTAAGTCCTTGAGTACTTCTTAGGTGCTAGATGCCATCCTCAGGGTGTTATGTGCCCTCTCTCGTTTAATCTGAATCAACAACTGTGTGCGTTAGATGTTCTCACAGTTTTAGAAATGGCTCAGGTCAAGTAAGTTGCTAAGGTAATGCACAAGTGATGGAGGCAGGGTCGAAAGCCTGTGTTCTCAGTGTCTCACTACCGCCACCTCAGTTCAGCCGCCTTTATTATCTTCCTCTTCTTCAAGGGATCTGACCTTTTCCCCGCACACAGTGGGCTTGTGGGAAGTTCATCCACTTTCTAGCTCCCTCTCCTGACACCTGTTTATATGATTCCTTATAATGGCTAAGTTGGAACCAACTCCAGTGTCCAGCGAGAGGGGCAGAGTTGAGTAAATTACTGAAGACTCACATGACAAAACAGCACGAAGCCATTGGAAGTACTATTTCTGAAGCGTTCATAACATGAAACTTGGTGATGTGAAACATGGGGCACAACAATTGTATTTGCTATGTGTGGATAAACATACAATCTGCAAACAAAGAAAAGAGACCACATACATCACCGCCTAAAGACTGGGTGGCCTTTTTTTCTAGTAGCAGCAGAGAAGTCCACAAGGATGAAGGCTGGGGACGGGTCGTTAGGTTTGGCCGCTCGGTTTGGTCCTTGGCGTCGTTCCCGTTTGGGTAGAACTATGAAGGGGACAGGGAAGTCCTGACGTGAGCGGCGAAAGGGGGGAACCGGCAGAGGACTGCAGTCTGAAGACGGAAGAAAGGCAGCGGGTGCGGGTTAACCTCAGAAACGAGTGAGGATCCGAGGCCACGGTGGCAGGAGTTGAAGGCAGAGATATTGAGAGAGAAAGAAGAGAGCCCGGAGGGCTTGACAGCTGCTGAGGAGGAAGAGTGGGTGGGAGGGAGGGCTTGAGAAGAGGGACAGTGCCACCAGCCTTTCCTCTGAGAGCGTCCTTCCAGACCGTCAGCATCCAGGCCACCTTCCTCTGGGTGAATTTTCACACCTTGATGCCCATGTTAGTGGCACTCTTCTCTAGCCTTGGTCCGCTCAGCCATGAGGACGGTGCAGTTCCTGTGGGCATCCCTCAGTGCGCCCTGGCACTATGTTAGCACTTTGTGTGCGCTGGTACATGCGCTGCCCCTGGTGGGTCAAGTCAAGTCCGGGTCCTGCCCCTTACTAACTGGGCAGGTTATTTAACCTGAGTTTCCACACCTGTATAGTGGACTGAATCGTGCTTACCAGCTTGGGAGGGCACTGTGAGGATTAATGCATGTAAAATCCTCAGCACAACACCTGACACTTAATGCTTAATAAAGGTTACGTTTCTAAATACTGATGCTGTTATAATCGTTGATTTTTTTTGTACCTAAACCAGATGTTACATTTATCCCTGTAAAATTTTCCATTTTGTTGTTTAGTGCTCAAAGTTTCTGTAGCTTGTAAAAACCTTTTGACTCTTGATCATCTTGAGCTAATCAATCATTTCAGCTGGTTCTTTGAAACGTGTTTTGTTTTCTCATCTACAATACTGGTGAAAGTGCTGAGTGAGAGGCTCTGTGGCATGCCTCTGGAGACCTTTTTTTTTTTAAAGGTTGCTCTTGCTCATTAATTAAAACTCATTAATTAAAACTCATTAATTAAAACTTCTACATATCATTAATCACTGTAGAAAAATAAATGTATCCATTGTATTATGTATGGGTAGTTCAAAGAGACAAAAGGAGTCAAAAGACTAAAATACTAAGTTTAGTCTTTAATTGGTGCAACGGAAGCACTGGGAATTTGATTTTTTGTTCAAAAGTTGTTTATGGAGTGCTAGCTTTGGGAGGTCATTGCATGGAGTGCTAGCTATGGGAAGCCAAGCACTAAGACGAGGCTCTTGAAGTTCTAATGCCAGCAGGGGAGATGGGAGGCAGCCCAGATACCTGGGGGAGGGCCAGGAGCACTCAGGGCCAAGCATCCAGCCCTGCTAGATGGAAAGTGCCGCAGATGAGGAGCGTCTCCAGCTGCTCCCGCCTGTTCAGAGCTGTTTGCTCATGGATGGGGAGAGGACAGGTGGGGCTAGGGTGGAAGGAACAGAAGTACACAGCAGAAAGCCAAGGAAGGCCTGCCATGTTCCAGAAAGTGCTAGTGGTTTGGGGCGGCCACAGGCAGAGGGTGGTTTGAAAAGAGGGTGAGGCCTGAGTAGGAAAATCGCCCAGAATGCTGGTTGCCTAGGCCTGGCTGTTCCTCAAAAACCATGGGGTGGTGATTTGCAAGGCTTTTCTCTTGCCAGGCCCCACCTACAGGAATTCCAGTCAAGTACGGCTGGGTAGGGACCGATGTCTGTCTGTTCAAAGAAACCTGCTGCTCTCAGCCTGGCTGAGGATGCCCCCAGGGGCTGCTGCACCAGTGAGGAGAAGATTGGTGGTGGTAGGATGGCGGGCTGACTTGTGGCCATTGCAAGGGGCTGGTGGGTGGGGGACGGGAGGGCCCACAGGAGAGAGCTTTGAGAAGGCAGTCTTTCCAGCTCCTGCTGACCATTGGGCTGTTGTGGGTAGAGACACAGGGCGGCGCCCAGCACTGTCCCAGGCTTCTGACATGAGGGCAAGAGAGCTAGGGAGGAGGAGTGCCAGCATCACTGGAGTTTGGAATTTATGAGTCTGCGAGGACATTTAGGGGCTGACATCTTGGAGGCAATTGGAAATGTAGCGTAGAGTTCCGGTGCACAGTCTGGCCGGGGGGTCTCAGATGCACAGGTGCAAGGTGGTTGCCGACGCTGTGGAAATGGTGGAACTCTCCAGAAACAGCCTGTTGTGAGAAGAGGCTGGGAAGGACCTCGGGAGACAAGGATACGGGGGAATGAGAGGGGTAGGGGAGCCTGGGAAGGGGCCCGTGAGGAGCGAGCGAAGAGGAGGAAGACGGGGGCTTGGTGTGGCAATCTGGCCTGGCTGACCTGGAGTGCGGACACTCCCAGCCCAGAAAGCAGTTCTAGGAGGAAACTCATGGCATCCCATCTTGTCCCATCTTCCGTGTAAGTCTTCCAGTCATCTCTGCGGCTAATGCCAGAGGAGCCCTCAAAAAGTGGGTGGCGGGAGAAGATGCTGTTCTCATCTCACCTGTGTGCCTGGGGGGCGGCTGGCCTGCTCTTGAGCACATGAGGTTCCGCAGTCCCGAGCCTCAGCTTGGGGCCTTGGCACTCGAGGGCACTCGGGGAAGGTGGGAGGTGGCCCTCCCTTTCCTGGCTCTGCTGCAGGGCTTGGCAAGCCGTCCTGGTCCCAGTCCACAGGCCCTTGCCTTGTGGGACGGCCCCCTATTTAGGAGATCAGGTGACAGCTGGTTACATTGTTTGCTTGGACTGCGGACTGCGTTTATTTCTATAAATGCCTTAAAGTTAGCTCTTCCTCCAGTTTGAAGCACTGCTTTGTGGGTAGAGGAATGTGAGGGAGGAGGGGATGGGAATGAATGGGTGGAACTTACCTGAAGCTGAGTAAACTCATCGTGTTTACTTACCAGGCTGGGTTTCAGCTGCAGGGCGCTCAGTGCCAGCAGACACCAGGATCGCAGGGTGTGGGTGGCCTGGGCTACTGGGCTGAGGAGTCATTGGTCTTCACTCCAGAGGAGAAGCCACCAGTGGTTACGTATGTCCTACCACTGCCTGTCATTTCATACCACTTTTAGCTGAAACCAATCGGAAACTATTGGTAAGAGAGCATGTGGACTCTGAAGTAGGTGGTTCAGTTGAAAGTTAAAGATTCCTTTCAGGGCCAGATTCGTTGACTTAACAAGGAGTTCACATTAGGGATCACAGGCCCTAGCTCCACTGGAGCCCGGTCCTTTGAGACTCTGTATGCTGTTTGGTGAGTTATTGTTCTCTCTGGGCTTCAGTTAGGGGCTCAGTAAAACTAAAGGATCGGTTGGCCTAGTGACTTTCACATTGCCTCTCAGACCCCCAGGCTTCCTTGGAAGGCCCCAGGGCCCTCAGCTCCAGCTCTTGTCGGAACACCTCCAGTTTCAGCCAGCTGTCACGACTTCCTTTTGAAGTAAGCTTTCTGCAGCTCTAAAAAGGAGTTTCACAAACAACTTGGAGTAGACAATCAGTTCTGAGATCCTGTAGTGGCCAATTCTTGATACATTTGTTAATTCATGTACAGTTCTTTTTGGGGGGCATATATTTTGACATTTGCCTTTAAAGATTAATATTCATTGTTCTGATTATGAAAGTAATAGATACATATTGTAGAAAATACATCCAACTCTCAGGTATCTCTTATGAGGACCCCAATCTTAATCCATTTTAATGAAGTGAGCTTCATGAGGTTAGTCATAAATATTTTCAGTAGCAGACCTGGGGTAGGAACTGTGTAGCCCGTGGCAATAAGGGTGGGTGTGGGGGTGTGTGTCTGAGACAGGCATGTCTGTGTTTCTTTATGAGGCTTCCATCCTCCTGTCTGCACAGGGGTGTGTGTTAACCGCCTGCCAGGTCATTCTTCCATTCTCTCTCTCTCAAAACTTAACCCATCCATGTCACATTTCAGCAAGCTCCTACTTTTTGCTGTCTGTTAAAGATGAAAGCAACTCATCCCTGGTGTGATTCCGTCCCGCATGGGTGCTCTTTTGAGTAGTGGTCGTTTATCTCCGTCTGCCTTCTCTGCCACCAAAGTGTGTGCCACACCACCCACTGGAAGATTCGATGGACATGGAGATGAGCCCCCTGAGGCCCCAGAACCATCTTTTCGGTTGTGAACTGAAGGCTGACAAAGATGATCACTTTAAGGTGGATAGTGATGAAAATGAGCACCGGTTAAGAACAGTCAGTTTAGGAGCTGGCGTAAAGGATGAATTGCACATTGTTGAAGCAGAGGCAATGAATTACGAGGCAGTCCAATTAAAGTAACCCTGGCAATGTTGAAAATGTACGGCCAACGATTTCCCTTGGGGGCTTTGAAATAACACCACCAGTGGTCTTACGGTTGAAGTGTGGTTCGGGGCCAGTGCACGTGAGTGGACAACACTTAGTAGCTGTGGAGGAAGATGCAGAGTCAGAAGACAGAGGAGGATGGGAAACTCTTAACTCTATCTGGAAAGTGGTCTTCCCCTGGAGGTGGTAGCAAGGTTCCACAGAAAAAAGTAAAACTTGCTGCTGATGAAGATGATGATGATGATGATTTTGATGATGAGGAAACTGAAGAAAAAGCACCAGTGAAGAAATCTATATGAGATATTCCAGCCAAAAATGCACAAAGTCAAGTCAGAATGGAAAAGACTCAAAACCATCATCAACACCAAGATCAAAAGGACAAGAATCCTTCAAAAAACAGGAAAAAGCTCCTACAACACCAAAAGGACCTAGTTCTGTAGAAGACATTAAAGCAAAAATGCAAGCAAGTATAGACAAAAATGGTTTTCTTCCCAAAATGGAAGCCAAGTTCATCAATTATGTGAAGAACTGCTTCCGATGACTGACCAGGAGGGTCTTCAAGATCGCGGGCAGTGGAGGAAGTCTCTTTAAGAAAATAGTTTAAACAATTTGTTACAAATTTTTCATCTTATTTCACTTCTGTAACAGTTGGTATCTGGCTGTTCTTTTTATAATGCAGAGTGAGAACTTTCCCTACCATGTTTGATAAATGTTGTCCAGGTTCCATTGCCAAGAATGTGTTGTCCAAAATGTCTGCAGTTTTTAAGATGGAACTCCACCCTTTGCCTGGTTTTAAGTATGTGTAGAATGTTATGATAGGACATAGAAGTAGAGGTGGTCAGACATGGAAATGGTGGGGAGACAAAAATATACGTGTGAAGTAAAACTCAGTATTTTAATTTAAAAAAAAAGGTTAAAGCCACTCAAATGATTTAGGAGTAGTCATGACTGATGTCCACCCAGTGACTTTTTTGTTTTATTGATTAAGCAAGGTGATTTATGTTAACTAATAGATAGGTCCCTCATCCAACATGTCCTAGTCTAGTACTTGTACCCTGAAGTTTGGTTTTGTTTTGTTTTTTTTTGCCTTTGAGACGGAGTTTCACTCCTGTCACCCAGGCTGGAGTGCAGTGGTGCGATCTCGGCTCACTGCAACCTCCACTTCCTGGATTCAAGCGATTCTCCTTCCTCAGCCTCCCGAGTAGTTGGTATCACAGGTGCGTACCACCATGCCCAGCTAATTTTTTTGTACTTTTAGTAGAGACAGGGTTTAACCACGTTGGCCAGGCTGGGTCTCCAACTCCTGACCTCAGGTGATCCACCCACCTTGGCCTCCCAAAGTGCTGAGATTACAGGTGTGAGTCATTGCACCCAGACTGTTTTACTCTTTATTTCCTCCAGTATTTTTATATGAACATCTTCAGCAATGTTCAAAGAACTTTACAAGCCAGGCATGATAGCTCATGCCTGAAGTTTTAGCACTTTGGGAGGCTAGGTAAGGAGGATCACTTGAATCCAGGAGTTCAAGGCTGCAGTGAGCTATGATCACGTCACTGCATTCCAGCCTGGGCCACAAAACTAGATCCTGTCTCTTTAAAAAAAAAAGAAAAAAGAAAGAAAGAAAGAAAAGAAAAAGAATTTTATAGTGAGCACCTGTTTTACCACCTGGATTCTGGTGTGGACATTTTACCATATTCATGGTATCACATGTCTATCCATCTTTCTGTCCTGCTATCTGACCTTCAATTCATCCTATTTTTTTTTGAAGCATCTTAGAGTAAATCATATATCAATACACCTTCTAAATATTTTAGTACGCATATTAACTAGAGTTCCATATTTGTTTAATTTTGGTGTAAAATTTGCAGACGATAAAATGCACAAATCTTAAGTCTGCGTCGCGTGAGGTGTGAAAAGTGCTTAACCCCTATGTAACCCAAGCCCCATCAAGACACAGAATGTTACCATCACTCCCAGAAGATCCCTCGTACCCCTTCAGAGTCGCTCCCTGGCCCCAGCCACCCACCCTCAGAGGCAGCTACTGCTGTGAATTTTTTCCCAGCATACATTAGTTTTAGCTGTTCCAGAACCTGATTTGAAGAGACTCACATAGGAGGTGCTCATTTGGGTAAGGCTTCTTTAACTCAGCACACTTTGGTGACTCATCCATACTCTTGCTTACATCAGTAGTTCCTCCCTTTTTATGGGTAAGTTGTATTTCATTGTGTGGGTATACTGTGATGTGTTTTTTTAATTCATTCTCATACGTGGGCATTTAGTCTGTTTCTAATTTTTGGCCATTATCAATAAAGTTACTATGTCCCATATCACAGAATTTATATATAATTCTTTTGAGGGGGCATATATTTTGGTATTTGCCTTTAAAGATTAATATTCATTGTTCTGATTATAAAAGTAATAGATGCATATGGTGGAAAAAAAAAATACATCAAACTCTCAGGTGTCTCTTATAAGGACACTAATTTTAAAATCTTATTGGGTCAATGGGCTCACCCTTAGGACCTCATTTAACCTTAATTACTTTCTGAAGACCCTGTCTCCAGATATAGTCAGTTGGGAGTAGGGCATCAGCATATGAATTTGGGGGATGCACAGTTCAGCCCTCAGCAACATGGTTCCACCTAAAGACTTGTACATCGGCGCTAAGCCCGGCATGCCAGTTGCCTGCCGGGAATTGAGCTGGGTGGCTGTGTCTGGACTTTTACATTTCCCACTGTGGGAATCCTTGACAGCCCCCCAGTGTGGTAAGATTATGATGACATTGCTGTAACAGACTTTCGTAGCATTTTACAAAGTTCTTTGAAGTATGAAGTCTAATTTAACCTCCCACTGAACTTGTGAAATAGATATTGTTGTGCCGATTTTATGGATGAAAAAATGAGGCACTAGAAGTTAAATGTGTGGCCCAGAGCTCCATAGTCAATCCGTGGTAAAAGAAATTCCTCTCCTCTAACCCTGTACATGGCCCTGAGATGTTTCCACTGAGGGACTTGCGGATTTCTTTCCCACATCCAGGCTTTCAGTGTTCAAGGTTTATCTAGAAGGCTTTGGGAGTTCCATTGCCTGTAAAATGAGGCAGCCAGGCCTGGTGCGTTGCAGGTGCATGAAAGATCACCTCATAAGCAAAATTAGATAGACATATTCCTAGTGAAGGAGCGGACCTAGTGGACAGAAAGAAACCTTCCTGCATCTAACCGTGCAGTGATCTATGCTTTTAAAGTCCTAAAGGTTCAGCTTTTCTTTTTCTGTTGGTTAGTACAACAGGGTTTGGATTCCTGATCCTAAAGAAGTTTGGAAGTCTGCTGAAATAGCCAAGGACTACAGAGTTGGTGACAAGATCCTGCGACTCTTGCTGGAGGATGGAACGGTGAGGGTCCTTGCTGTTCATAGCTCTGATGATGTGTAAAGCAGTAGCTGGGGTGTGTGTGAGGATAGGGGCACATGGACCCCCATGTGGAATGTGGGAAGAGCCCATGGGAGGGTGCACGTGTGGGCACCAGCACCATCTTCAAATGACCGCTGGTGCCAGGGCTCACTGATGTGTCTGGACTCCTTCCCTCCCACCCCATGCCGCCCTGTGTCCACCAGGCCTCTCTCTGTAATGATGGCCCAGCTGCAGGAGCCAGGTCTGTGCCCAGCGCTGCATTTCCAGGCACCCAGCATTGCTGGGAGAATGCTGAAAAGTGATTCACCATTTTGGCTTTATGAGTCTCAGCCCAGAGACTGGGCAAAGATGAAAAACTTTTTTGAGCCCAAGGCATACATACACTGGTGGAGAAAAAACGTCAAGCTGGGAAGGGGAGGAAAATGAGAAGAGGGAGAGAGAAAATAAGGCAGGGAGAGGGAGGAGTGGGAGGAGATGATGTACAGAAATGTGTAAGGGAGGGAGTGCGGCAGGGACAAGAAGGCAGGGATGTCCAGCTTTGTGTGGCATTATGAGGCGCCTCTGTTGGTGCTACTGTGCTGAGGGGGAGGTGAGGATGACCTTTAGCTGTTGCTCCCCTGGTGGGATGAGCCAGTGAGGAGCTTCCCTGCAAGGCTGCATGTGCCTTCTGATGACGCAGCTTCTGAAGACTTTGCATTTGCTTTGAGTGCCCCTTATGAGTCGATCTTGCCTGCCATTGCTGTAGTGACATCCCACTAGATTTGTAGCTAGAGTTTAGAATCAAGTATCTGGATACACAACTGGGCGGGAGATTTGTGCACCATCTAGATCCCAGAGGTGGGTCTGGAGAACATCATGTGAGGATCAACTAACAAAGTATGTACATGGGTTCCGCAGAGACAGGACACACTATTTCTAATTAGACTGTCCTGGATTTGGGAGACATTTCCTGAGATCTTAGGAGGGGAGAAGAACATATAGGTTAAAGACACAGCCTCTAGAATTGGATGATCTGGCTTCAGATCCTGGCATGGCCACCTATTAAGTCTTTAACAGCAGGCCCCCAGTTTCCTCATAGGTACAAAGGAGGTAATGACTGTGTACTGTCCCAGGGCTGTGGAAGTGTGGTGAGACAACCCTGTGTGCACGTGCGCAGGCAGGAGCTCTGGGAAGAGGCTGCTGCGCCCTGGGGCTTCCCTTCCCAGCAGGAGCTCCTTGCAGCTTTTATTGAGTATCTCCTGTACACAGTCTAGCTCCAACTAGGGATCACATGGCTTTGTCTGGGGAGGAAAATCTCAAGGCAGCAGCTGCAGTGGCAGTTTTCTGCTTTAGTAATACCTGCAGGGCTTCAGGTGGCTACATTCCTGGCCTTGACCCGGCTACAGTGGCGAGTAGGATGGCAGGCAGCCAGACCGCTCTTGAACTCAACCCTTTGTCAATACCATGAGAGACAAAGCCTGTGTGCTGTAGGACAACATCACCTCTGCCTCCACCTGTCAGCCTCATGTTCATCACATTTTCTCCCCTCCCCCAAAGACTGCTGGTCCCATCTGTTTCTCTGCTGTTTTCACATATAACATACACGGAGGCCAAACCAGAAGTGAGGGTTGTGGATGTACAACTGAAAAACAGAGACAGGGAAAGTAAATATGTATGAGAAGCATTTTTCCTGGTTTTATTCTCAAAATAAAAGTGTTTAGGTTGAGAATATTCTGGTCAGGGTTAGGTCACAATATAATTGCATTGGTAACAGGGGAGCGGGAGCTGACCTGAGGACCCGTGTCCAGGTGTGGATTGCCCTGAACCGCTCGCTTTACGCAGAACAGACCAACAAGCAAGACCCCTGCCACTGTCAACAAGGAGGCACTGTGCCAGTGAGAGAGCACAGGCTTCAGAGTGAGGCCCAGATGAACTGTGTGACCTTGGACAACAAACTCAATCTTCCTGAACCTGTTTCATTCATTTTCTTGGTTGGGGTAGTCCCATTCTCCCTGGAGGGCAGTTTTGAGGATTAAGTGGAACAATCCATGCTGAGTGCTTGGCATGGGATCATCACAGTGGCACTTGCTAAGGGGCAGCTGGGCCATCTTGTGGAACTGGTCCAGGACCAGAGATCAGGAGTCCAGATATACTGACTGAATAGCAGGAAGGTGGCCTGGGAGGGTGGAAGAGAAACAATCTTGCTGGGTAGCCTGCTCAAGTCACTTTAGTGGGGCTTCACTTCCCCCAGTGGTGAAATGGGAGTGTAGGAATTAGAATATGCTGACATTGGGAAGGCCTAGCCGTCTGTGGCACAGATGCTACGGGGCATGCTCAGTTCACCTTCATTCTGCTCCAGCAGCCGCTTTAGGAATACTAGGTTAAATCTAGCAGAAGAGGAACGAGCCTGAGAAAGTTACTTGGCCCAGGGCTGAGAATGATAGGAATAGACAGGCCTGCTGGGGGAACTGTGAGCCCCTGGGCATGTGGGCGGCTGCAGACAGGAGATACCTGCACCAGGGCCTTTCCCAGAGAGACCACCACCTGCATGGACTCCTTTAGGTGTTTGTCACCACCAAGTGTGTCAACTTTGAGCAGACTCAACAACCTTAGAGCTTAAGGGACCTTAGGTCATTGTGCCGTTTTAGCTGCAGCTTCTTGTCTTCAAATGAAAACTTGCATGGCCTCAACATTTAAACCACATACAGCTAGAACCCCTGTGGGAGATTCAGGAGGGAGCACCTGGATCTCTGCCCATGTAGCTTCCCCAGTGCCCTTTACTGAGGCCTCTGTAGCTCTGAGGACCCCTGATCTGGTCTAGCTCCTCTTCACGGATGAAAGAAGTGAAGCCAGAGAGGGTGAATGACTTGCCGCAGTGCACACAGCCAGTGCCCTTGTCCCCTGCTCCTACTTTTCATTATTCCAGGAGTCAGCTGTGAAGATTTTCTTGTTGCTATATATACATTTGCTTTTCAGAGTCAGTGATGACTTGAGTGGCAGGGTGGATAGGACAAAGGACAGTGCTTCAGCAGAAACACCAAACATCTTTTCTTTCCAGAGCTTTAATTTACTCTTTGTCCACAGGAGCTGGATTATTCCGTCGATCCAGAATCTCTGCCTCCACTTCGGAATCCTGACATCCTCGTGGGTGAGAATGACCTCACGGCCCTCAGCTATCTCCATGAGCCCGCGGTGCTCCACAACCTCAGGATCCGCTTTGCAGAATCCAAACTCATTTACACCTACAGTGGTAAGGAGAGCAGTTCTAGGAGGTGAGGAACGGTGCTGCAATGTGAGCGTGCTGTCTAGAGCCTTCTGGTTGTTCTGTGTTTATGCCGAGCACGCAGAGTTTGTTGTAAACAGTGTCTAGGTGGGGAGAATCTTCAGCAAGAACTAAGACTGGAAAAAAGAGGAGATGTAACAAAGCTAGTGTCTGAGTTTGTCATCGGAGCTGATACATTCATTACTTATTTTGGGCAGTGATATTATTTACATTGTGAATTGCAAAAGCCTCTCTGGGGGCATTTCCACCTGTCCTGTCGTTCAGCCATCAGACCAGCTTGGGGGTATAGGTGACTGGCAGGGAATTAATTCAGTGCATGAAGTGACCTGCCCAAAGTCACACAGAAGGTTTAGTGAGTGACAGAGCTGGGGTTTCTCAAACCTGGGGCGGCAGGTGGCAGTAAGAATCTTTTAACTGCATCTAACATCTTTCCCCAGGAATCATTTTGGTGGCCATGAATCCTTACAAGCAGCTGCCGATATATGGAGATGCCATCATCCACGCCTACAGCGGGCAGAACATGGGCGATATGGACCCACACATATTTGCCGTGGCAGAAGAGGCATATAAGCAGATGGCCAGGTAGCTTCCTGCCAGGCTGGACTTCCCCTTGCTCTGCCAGTGCTCCCTGCATTTACCAGATGGTCACAGTGGAGGGGAGGTAACCAGGTTGGGCTCATTAAGAGACAGGCCAGAGGTGGCGCTTTGTTGAGCCGACTACCTGGAGTGAAGAGCAGACAGCTGCTGCGTGTA